>JANAVB010010799.1:10040046-10330734 GCA_029216955.1 Iris pallida
GGACCTATAGATAACAAGACGTATCAATACTATGTTTAGGAAGTAAAGTCAAATCAAATTAAATCCTATTCTGTCATTCTAGGTCAAGACAAGTCTAGTTAGGTCAACCTTGGTCATAGGAGAACATTGGAAGTCAACCCATATCCGAGTCCATCTTGAACTCCGAAACCATAGCTGGCCGTAGGCCATATCTTATTTACCCTTTCACTAAATTCGACTCACTCACAAACCCCTCTAATTTGATTTCCTACATTCCTCCTCCTTCTCCTTCTCCTTCTCCTTCTCTTCTCCTTCTCCTTATTCTCCGTCTCCTCTCCTTATTCTCCGTCTATTCTTCTTCTTATTCTTCTTCTCCTTATTCTCTTCTTCTTTTTCTCCGTCTTATTCTCCGTCCTTCTCCTTATTCTCCGTCTTTATCTTTGTTCCTTCTCCTTATTCTCGTCTCCGTATGCTGCTGCTCCTACTGCTATTCCTGTAATGCTGCTGTTACCAGTGCTAGGGCTAATGCTGCTGTGCTGCTACTCCTGCTTCCTACTGCTATTGCTGCTACTTCTTATTCTATTCATTCTCTCCTCTCTCTATATATATCTATCTATATATTTATCTAAACATCTAGCTATTATCTATATATTATATAGACTCTCAAACACAACACATCTACAATATATATATATATATATACTCACACACACTCCTACCTATATATATAAATACATACACACACACACACACATATCTATCTATATATATATATATATATATATATATATATATATATATATTTTATATATATATATATATATATATATATATATATATTTTACACATGTGTGTGTATATATATATATATATATATATATATATATATATATTATATAGATATATATATATATATATATATATATATATATATATATATATATATATATATATATATATATATATATTTTACACATGTGGTGTATGTATATATATATATATATATATATATATATATATATATATATATATATATATATAATATATATATATATATATATATATATATCTATATATATACATACACACACATGTGAAAATATATATATATATATATATATATATATATATATATATATATATATATAATATATATAATATATATATATATATATATATATATATATACATGTAAATATATAGACACAC
Organism: Iris pallida; assembly: GCA_029216955.1. Classification (NCBI taxonomy): domain Eukaryota; kingdom Viridiplantae; phylum Streptophyta; class Magnoliopsida; order Asparagales; family Iridaceae; genus Iris; species Iris pallida. The sequence goes on from JANAVB010010799.1 coordinate 10,041,235, forward strand.
ACACACTAAAAAACACACTCTTCCTGACACCACCACCACCACTCTCCTCTACACACATACACAATACATTATATATACACATGTATATAATTCCTCTCCAAAAAGGAAAACCCCTAATAAATTCTTAAACTAGGTTTTTAGGAAAACCTATAAAAGCTATGGTCATAATGTAGAGAATGGTCTCCTCTGCATTTATTGTGAAGGAATAAATGTAAGAGAAAATTAATGGGGGTTAATGAGCATACCTAGAATTGGTTTCCTTGAGGAAGAAGAAGCTTCAAAAGAAAAGAGTGAAATGAAGAGAGAGAGATTACTTTGTGGTGAAGGAAAGAGGGGGGGTTTGCCTATACATGGCCGGCCAAGGGGGGGGGGGGTTTAATGGGTTGGGTGGAGACCCATTAGGCCTCCACACCTAATAGACTTAGTTTGGTTCGGTTTTGGTTTAACTCTAAATTGACTAATTAAGCCTCTAAATGACTAGTTAAGCCATGGAAGTATTGGTTTATGGTTTCTAGCCTAGTTAGGATGGCATGTGGGCCAAGCCCAGCTTGTATGTGGGTCCCACTAGGGTCCAGACTACCCGGGTCTCCAACTTAAGTCCAAATTGGATAAAATTCAAACTAAATCGAACAAATCCCTAAAAATCCTAAAATCAAATAAAATTCCCAAAATTATAAAACTTGAAAAATACAAAAATACCCCTAATTCGAAAACTGGGGTGACAGTTTTCATCCCAACATTTATTTTAATTAAATCCTAAATATAGCATCAATCAGAACAATAACACTTGCACGATCGTCATTCGCCGAGTCCGAGTACCCCCGAGTTATCACATATCGATCTTTGATACGCCTCAATACCATCAATGATATGCGTAACATGACGATCTTTCTTTGCAATGAATTTCGAGTCGTGCGAATGATGCTATCGTTCAACTGGATAATCTCCTCGACATTCAAATCCAAGTTCGATCATTATCCCTCGAATCATTCATGTAACTCCCAAAAATCATATTTGGTAAATTTGAGTTTTTTTCTAATTTTCTTTGGATTTAATATTATTTATGAAAATCTAATTTTGATTGAAGAGTTGATTAAAATGAATTCTGAGTGTTAATAAATTTTCTCAATTTAAAAAGTATTTTTGAATACTATTGTTACAGTTCTAATGATTTGATTTATGTTGAAAATTTTCTAATAGAGTGCATCAAGTAATTGTTTTGCTATAATAAAACAAATTTTGTAGCTAAATGAATATCTATATATAAGTATTCAATTTCATAATAATAATCTTACCGATTTCTTAATAATATTATTTGAGAGACAAATAATATTATTAACCATCTTCGAAATTATTCATTAGTAAGTATTAAAGGAGAACTGATTTTATTAACAGTTCGTAATTTTGTAATTAGGGAAATCTGTTTGAAAACTGTTTGGATATTTTCAATTTGAAAAACTGTTGGAGGGAATATTTAGAATTTCGAAAATCTATTATTAGTTAGTTATTCTCTAACTAATTCAGTTAACAATTTGAAAATCTATTAAACTATCTATTTTGAAAACTGTTTAAATTTTTGGAATTTGAAATCTGTAATTTAAATATTTGAAAATTTGTTACAGTTTTATCATTCTTGCCCGCAGATCTATATTTATTTACAATCCTGCCATTCCCAGCTCTCAACACACACACAGAATATTTTTATTATAAATTAATGCACGTTTCCCAAGAAATTCTGACAACAGACTGACACACTTTTTCTCTCTCTACTCTCTCTCTCTCATTACTCTCTCTCTCATCACTCTCTCTCTCTCTCTTCTCACTGGCCACTCCGGCCACCGAGCTCCACCGCCAACCGCCGCTATCCACCACCACCGGAGTCAGATCTCGCCACCTCGTAGACCGCCACCACCATCAACACTGAGTCGACCTTGGCTGCAACACCCAAGCGTCGATTTTTGTGCCGCCTCCTCTATTCTCGTGTGTCTCTTCGAGACACGCGCTGGCCCTTCGCAACCCGAGGAGCCACTGACATCATCCGAGCCGAGGAGACTTCATCGAGCCACGCCGGAGATCGCCGCCGAGCCAGGAGTTCATCGGAGTTCTTCTTCGTGCCGATCTTTTCTCGTCCAGCTCGAAGAAGCCGCCACGACGTTCAGAGCCATGTTTCCGAAGCCACAGAGACCGCCATCACCGTCATTCCCAAGTCCGCCGTCTCTTCGACGACAGATCTGCCGAGAGTCCTCGATCACGCCACCTCCTCGGAGACAGGGCCGATCGGGACTGGATGCCTCAGGCCACCGCTAGCACGATTCTCGAAGTGAGCTTCTTCATCACCTTCTTCTTGATCTCTCTTCTTGTTAGCTTTGGTGGTCTGAACTTTGGGTTGGGGTTTCGAGTTAGGAAGAAGAGAGATGAGATGGGGTGTTTTGGTGAAGGCTGGGGGTTGGAGAAACGAAGAAGTTAATGAAGATGGTGAGGGGGCAGTTCTGGACTGTTTGGCTAAGGGCTTTTGAGTGTAGAGATGAGAGAGGAGCTTGGGATTGTTGAAGAAGTGAGTTTATATATATTAGGTTGCTCTTGGGGTTGGACCAGACTAAGATGGGTTGGGTTAAATTTGGATTAGAATTTGTTCTTAGTTATTTTCTTGTGAGTTGGGTTTTGTTAGAAGTAGGCTGACTGTGGACCTTGGCCACGGGCCAGGACTTGAGTTGAGCTGTGTTGTTATACTAGTTTAATTAATGTTGTTTAGTTAATTTTTAGATAAACAATTTTTCTTGTATTTAATTAGTGATAATCTTATTGACCTTAACAATATTTCGAATAATAGTATTATTAATATCATTATTAAATTGCTTTATTATTATAAATTGTCATTACATATTCTTATTAAAGTATAGGTTTTGTTATAATGTAATATTTATATTTTATTATGCATATTACTTGCTAAGCTTCTAGTTAGCTAACAAATATATTTGTTACAAAGAATTATCTGCAAGTATTAGATAAATCATATTATCAATATTTTGTAAGTTAGTTAGTAGGTATTTTCTAAAATGAGAATTTTTGTTTAAAATAGTTCAAAGTATTTTTTCTAATAAATAATTATCAAAGCTGTAATATATATTTTCTAAACACAAATGACTTTCTTACTAAAGATAGTTTAAAAGTATTTTCCTAGAAACCCTTATTTTGATCAAGCTAGTATATATGTATAGCTGGTATATGTTAGTAGCATTGTCAACTTGTTAACAATAATTAGCAAATATCTTTTAAAACCCTAACAAATTATACAACTACCAGGTGATCCATTACAACCATGCAGTATTACTCCCGTACTTCCAAGGCGAGGCAAGTACACCGACTTGACTTTTATTTTGTCTTTCTGTCTTACATTCATGTACCATGTTCTCATATCGGACACGAGATACACACGATTGTCTTGTAACTTGTTCATTGCTTGTGAGTCATTGTTTATTGCAAGGATTGGGGGAAATATTAGCTTTTGTGTGACCACACCCAACATAGGTATTGTGGATAGCCTAATCGTACACTTCACGTACGATGAAGTCGGATCTTGTAGAATTAATTGACTCATTGATGATTGTGCGCCTTAGCCGGTCACACATTAGTTTAATATTTCAAATTGTCACACTTGCATATTGATTGTCGTATTCATTATCTCGTGCATTGATAGCCGTATTTATTGTCTTGCATATTGACTGTCGCGTCCATTGCCTGCAGTTTATTTTATTTCTGGTACCAAATTTCATTTTCAGTTCTGCTATTCTGGTTTCATCTTGTATTTTGTACTACAGATTATATTGTATATTGTACGTGTCAGGGTTGTACTTTACTTTTTTCCTGACAGGATATGTTGCAGGTGAGCGTGAGGCCATATGGAGCATGTGATTGCATGGGATATTACAAGATTTTATTTATTGTTTTTCTGGAGATTGTATTTTTTTTTATGATTCATCATTGTATATTTTATTTGACCGGATTTGTCTCCGGATGACTTGTACTAAAATGACTTGGTGGATATTGGTGATCTTTCTGGGAACGTTATATATAAAGCTGTGGATGGTTACATTACATTGTGACTTGGAGTTTTCCTTAGTATTGTACAGCTTACTTCGTCGTGTCCATCGACGAAGGCTGGGCGTGTCCGACACGTACCCAATTATTCGGGAGCGGGTCATGACAATTCACAACATCAATTTTCTCAAACCCAAATTCGCGTATCGTTCATCCGTCTATCTTAAGTCATCGAGCAACATTTTTCTTCAAATCACATCATTCCTTGCTAACTCAAATCATCGAGCAACATTCATCCTGATTCCTTAAAGTTATTCTTAAATATTTGAATCATTTCCATGCACTCTATCATCCGATCGTGCTAACTTTTCATATACGATATCAATTTCCTCGATCAAGTCCCATTTGTACACCCAAACTTTTTCCTTGATTCGATTTCACCTACTCAATTATTTTGCATTTCATACTCGCGCAATCACTATCCCGTGCGCATCATCTCTAGAATCGACTCGTCCAAATCTTCAAGACTACAACTTATTCAACGATACTCAATCTACGGTTTTGTATACACGCGATGCTTGCTGATAGACTCGTCGACACCCCGTATCCTCAATCGATCGATCGACATCCCTGAGGCTATCGTATACACCACCCAGGGATGAAGTCATTCAACAAATCCTCAACTTATCATTCGATTCACAATCTATTTCCTCGAATTTTTGTTCGAACCATTCCTCAAATTTTAAGCACGCTCATCTATATCGCACTGATGTTATCGTCGCTCGATAGCACCCCTATCGATAGTCATCTCATTTTACTCAATCGATTCTAACTCATTCTCGTCCGACACAATTTAAATCCCGTACTCGACTTTTCTAAGATCGACGCAACTTTGGTGTATATGCCCAGCCCGACTTAGCCAATCGTGCTACATAAATCATCTTTTATTTCTTGTCAAAACTATTTTTCTACGTTTTACAAATTATATAGACTTATTGTATGGACATCCCATGGGACATTTGAGAGAGAGCGCACCAACGATATCAACTTGCGGAAGTAATAGAGTTAAAGAATTCAATTAAAGTCCAAGAACGTACAGCCGTGCTCTGATACCATTATGTCACGCCCCGCTCCCGTAGGAGCGATCATCCTCGCTAAGGCGTGATGCCGCATGAGCCTAGATTGCGCTCGTGCAAGGCGGGTTCCATAACGGCCAATTACAGCGGCTGCGACGGGGTCGTCACACAGAAGTCCCAAGCAGAGACATTGAACAATAGCAGCAGAAGTTTGAAGCAGAACACAAGTCATTGCAAAACACTCTTTATTGATATTGGAACGAAGATTACAATGGGGCACAAGGCCAAGATTACAATCACTCAAGCTCACTCTTCTCACATTTTACAAGTTTACTCAACTCTCTCTCATCTCTCAATACAAGTCTTGAACCAGCGGATGCTTCGGAAGGCAATGCCCATACATTATGTCCCGTATAAGTCCTGACTCCACGCGGTCGCACGCCTCAAATCGCCAAAGAACTTCGTGCCTCGACGCATCCAAGCGAGCTCCGTGCCACGAGCTTCTACCTGTGTGTCACTTTCCGTTCCCGAAATATGTATTTTACTGCATGTACTGCTTTAATATATTTATTTAATATTTATCATGTATTGTTCTGTAATTAAACCCCTTTAATTTCATGTTAATTAATTTCCTGCAATTTTATTTCTGCGTTTTATTTCCTGCTTTCATACTCTGCTTTAGCTTTGTTTTGGGCTCGGTTTGGATTGATTTAAGTATTTTGGTTCATCATGAACCGAAAAAACCCCCACCTACCACCACCCCTTCATTTAAAGCCCATCCCCTTCTCTCTCTTCATTACTTTACCATTACTCTTCTTACACTTTTTCTTCCTCATAAACTCATTCCTACCTACCAGCCGCCTTGACAAGTGCCAACTTGCTTCTTGATGGATCTCCATTTTTGTTGTTCTATCATCTTCCTTAATTGATTCTAAGTCTCTTTAATATTTAGTATTTACAATTTCCAGGGTTCATTTCATGTAGATCTAAGTTTAATACATTTTCGGATTTTTTAGGTCTTGATCTAGTAACTTTGTTATTCCTCAAGTTTTGATGGTTCCATGTTGTAGAAAATTTCGTTCTACCCCGTTTTGACCTATGGAAGTTCAGATTTGGGCTTGGAAAGCTTGGAAGTAAGGTCTTCATGGTTGTTCTTCTCGGATTAGTGGAGAAGAAGTGCAGTACTCAGCCGCATGAGTTTTCATACGGCAAGTCATTCTTGAGCCGCATGCAGTATCTGGCCGCACGAATGTTTCGGCCGCATGCAGCGCCCGGCCGCATGTTACATTCTTAGCCGCATAAGCTTGGGCTTAATTAGCCGCATGAACCGTCGACTTTCCGACCGCATGAAGTTTATATATATATATATATATATAATATATATATATATATATATATATATATATATATATCCTAGCCGTATGAGCACGAGATCTCTCAGCCGCATATAGGCTTACACTTACTCAGCCGCATGAACTCAGTTTAACCCACAGCCGCATGGCGCTGACCATTCTCAGCTGCATGAGCTGCGTGTCTCTCAGCCGCATGGGACCCAGCTCCTTTAAACCGCATGAGCTTCATGACTTATCTAGCCGCATAGCCCTATTTTTTCTAGCCATATACTCATTGCCATTTGGCCCTTGTGTGCATGACTTATCCTAACCGCATAGGGACCCTGACTTAATTAGCCGCATGAGACCCCTTTAGTTTCTAGCCGCATAAGGCTTTGCTAATTTGGCCGCATAGGACTACTCTGTTCCGGCCGCATGGAATCACCCTTGTCCAGCCGCATGAAACCCAAGTCTCACGAGCCACATGAACTCTGACCCTAATGTCTTTTTGGCTGATTCTTGTTCCAAATTGACATTGATTGACATTTATTAACGTTGATTGATTGTCTTGGCATTTATTAACACTAATTATTGTCTTGACATTAATCAACAGGGATTGTTATCTTGATTTAGTAAATTGATCATGCGTTCCTAGTTGGAACTAAGAGGCTGGCTAGTCGTCTTATTGAATTGAATGAATGAGACACGTTCATATTATGAACTATTGAAATCGACTGGCTGATCCCAAATATTGTCATACAGATACATGCAGGCTTCAGTTTATTTATTATTTATTTATTTTACAAAAGCAGTATGTGTACTTTATGGTCAAGGCATGATTATTCCGTGGTTGGTTTTGATTGTTGCATTACGCTATGTAAGACCTACCACCTAACCGCACGGGTATCATTGTAGAAGTGCATATCGTATCCCGTACGAAAGTACTCATTTGAATGACCATGATCCACGGCATGGGACTTCGCTCAACATAGAGGCTATTAAGTTAAATAAAATAATGAATGTATGGAGAGAACGGATTCTCGAGTTCTTACATGGCAGCCCTCTTCGGGACTAATAAGTGCCCGACATGCCGACTGGTTCCCACAGATACTGCAAATCTGCCACACAGATAGGGAGCGGTATCTGATATTATTTATTGTACATGGTATACTAACGACGGGCGTCCCGTTGGGACTCGTCTAAATACATGATTGGCACAATTGATTGATTGGATAGACTAGCCTTGCTTGCACATAGTAAGAGCTGAGGAATCCCTAATTGCATAATTCCAGGATAACTTGGAACTCACAATAGCAAGCCGTAGTAGTTGCATGGCCGCTTAAGTTGACTTGTTGTGTACTGTACCTACTCTGTTACCTAACTGAGATGATCTGATTGTCAGGACATGACGGGCCAACTTCTGTCCTTGTTTGGTTGGGAGGTTGGTTCGAAGTGTCATGACGTTATGTGAATCCCAGTAGCAAGCAGAGGTCTATTATTATATTCTCTTAGTTACTGGTTCTAACTTCTCATATCGTGCTTCCTTGCGGTACTTGCTATTAGAGGTCTAACCTCTCTGGTTTTGCATGGCCAGATTTAGAGACGGTCCCCGAGGACTCAGCTTACTTCTACCTCCAAGATGGTCAATACTAGGGGAATGATCGCAGGAGGACTCGAGTGGGTTCCTTACTTCCCCGCTCGTTTTGTTACTTACTTTATACCTTGTCGTTTGGCACCGACATGTTAGTCGGATTGTCTTGTACTTACTTTTGCATAATTGTAACTAAAGTCAGGCTGCAGCTGATAAACAATTGTGTATACTTGCTACATCCTCTGGCTATTTTTTGAAAAGCCAGATATCAAGAACATTTTGACTGAGCGTTTGGGACGCCTCACTGCTTTATCTTACATGTTCTCTATTTCTGTTTCTTGTTTGAATGATTGAGACAATAGATGTGAAGTGACCATAGGGAGACTTTCATGTAGTATGCACCCCCTCGTCTTGTTAGATAGCATTGATCATATTATACGGTATTCATCTACCCGTAATACGTAGCTGGCGGAGTCATTCCCCCGCTCTCCAGTATTCTGGTTCTGGGGCGTGACAAGGTTTTAGTGGTGGCCCATGCAGGTCTGATTTCAGACTTGTGGGATGTTTTAATTTATAGGATGTCTCAATCATACATGTTCTCTCTTGATCTCATGATTCGTTGTTCTCAACCCTAGCTTGACATTCTGGTATCCTTCGACTTCATTGATCCTTCATGTCCGGTCGTTTGATTGCTCTCTTGTCCCTTTTCTTAGGGGCACCTCGTCTGCATCAGTCAGGACTGGGTAGCAACAAGGGCAACATGGACAACCTGACCATGTTGGTCAGCAACAAGGACCAGTACTACCTCAAGAGACTACCCAAGAAGAAGTGATAGTAGAACTAGCAGCTGGACCGCAATATCCGGAGGTTCCAACGCCACCAATAGTTCCACCGACCCCTGTGGAAGTGGACACACCAGCCTTCTGGAGATCATGAGAGGGATGATGGCTACTCAGCAACACCAGATGTTAGCCCAGCAGCGCATGCACACTCAGTTACAAGAGCAGAATGTACTTCTCAACCAAGGATTACAGACGGCTTTGGAAAGAGGGGCGAGGACAGATTCAGGAGCATCAACCAGATTTTGTAAGTACAACCCCTGCCGTTTCGAGGGCACGGAAGATGCCATCTCAGCAGAAGCATGGCTTAAGGATATTGAGGCTATTCTGACAGCAGCTAAGGTGCCGACAGAAGAACGTGTGGATCAAGTAAAGTTGTTACTTCAGGATCTCGCACGTGATTAGTGGGAATCAGAAGAGGTGGACATCAGACGTCCTGTTGCTTGGGACGATTTTACTGCAAGATTCAAGACGAAGTACTATGGAGTTGTAGCACAGTTTGAGCTGCAACAGAAGTTTATCAACCTCAAGCAGGCCGGCAAGACGGTAGATGCTTATGCAGCGGAGTTCTGCAGATTGAGTAGGTTTGCCCCAGAGATGGTAGCAACGGAGAGCCAGAGGGCTATAAGGTTCTAGCAAGGGTTTCATCTTGAGCTCTTGTAATTGATAGAGGGGCACAACTACCAGACTTTTGATGAAGTATTGACGGCAACCCGAAGGCATGAGATCACCATTCAGAGGATCACAACAAGGACTGGAGGTCAGAAGAGATCCCACAGTCAGATAGAAGGAGGAGGGAGAGTAGCGCCCCGAACAATAACACCATCTCTTGGCATTCGCATTCACGATGTGGCAATGCGAGGGCCGGTACCACCACCCAGGCAGCAGCAACAGCAACAGAGGAAGAACCAGCAACCCCAGCAGGCTGCACTTATTGTGGGAAGGTAGGACACACTAGAGATGTGTGTCGGACATTGAACGGGCAGTATTTGATCTGTGGAAGTCCAGATCATCGGGTTTCCACCTGTCCCATGAATTTGAGGTCAGGAGGACCAGTGCAACAATTTCCTGCTCTGCCAGCACCAGGGGTAGGACAGTATCGAGGACCAGCGGTAGCAGTGAGACCATTGGCACAGCGTCCGTTCATGACACAGGCTCAGATGTTTCGACAGCAGGGACCGCCGATGCAGCAACACCAGCATAGACCACCCCAGCATCATCAAGGCAGGGGCCAACAGCAGTACCAGGCTAGACCGCAACATGGGAACCAACAAGGAGGTCGAGGACAGGCATTCCTTTTGTCCTTGGAAGAGGCATTAGCATCGAAAGATGTTGTGGCAGGTAATATTTTCGTCGCCTTATATCCCGCAGTAGCATTGTTTGATTCGGGAGCATCACACTCATTTATATCTGTATAATTTGCGACACGGCTAGGAATGGAGTTTGAGGCATTGCCCTGGAGGTTGAATATACTCACTGGTAATGGGCTCGTAGGAGTTAGTAGAGTTATTCTAGCATGTAGCGTTGTAGTTTGCGAGCATTTCTTACCCGCCCGGTTGATAGAATTTTCTGTTAGAAATTTTGACGTTATCTTAGGCATTGACTGGCTGAAAGACAGTCATGCGACAATAGATTGTCGTAGAGGGAGTGTATCTTTTGATATTCCAGGCATGAAGCGGTTCACCTTAGTCAGATCAGTGGTAACTCAGCAAGAGCAGGGAGTAGTAACGACAATGGAAGAAGTCCAAGTTCCGAAAGTAGTTGAAGAGTTTCTAGACGTATTTTTCGAAGAACTTCCAGGTCTACCACCGGTTAGGGATATTGAGTTCAGCATAGAATTGGTACCTGAAACTAAACCGATATTAGATCGAGTTTACAGAATGGCGGATTCAGAGCAGGCCAAGGTATATCAGCACATAGAGGAACTGAAGGGGAAGAAGTTCATCCAAGCTAGTATCACCATAGGCAGCACCAGTGGTACTTGTGGAGAAGAAGGATGGATCATCCAGATTGTGCATTGACTACAGGAAGCTTAATACGGCGACAGAAAAGAACAAGTACCCACTACCCAGGATCGACGACTTGTTTGATCAGTTGAGCAAAGCTAGAGTTTTCTCTAAGATAGATCTTCGGTCAGGCTACCATCAAGTGAGGGTTCGGAAGGAAGATATTCCCAAGACAGCGTTCAGGTCGAAGTATGGGAATTATAAATTCTTGGTAATACCGTTTGGTTTGACCAATGCTCCAGCAATATTCATGGATTTGATGAACCGCATCTTTATGCCGTACTTAGATCAGTTTGTCGTTGTGTTTCTTAACGACATTCTCGTATAATCTGCTAGTGAAGAGGAGCATGAAGATCACCTCAGAAAAGTGTTACAGGTTCTGAGAGAGAACCACTTGTATGCCAAGCTCAGCAAGTATGAGTTTTGGTCGGATCACATTTCATTTTTGGGTCACATCATCTCAGGAGGGAGTAGCAGTGGATCCTAAGAAGGTAGAAGCAATAGTGAGTTGGCCTGTACCCAAGACCGTAGCTGATGTACGGAGTTTCTTGGGATTGGTAGGATATTACAGAAGGTTCGTATCAGACTTTGCAAGGATTTCAACACCCATGATCCGCTTAACACGAAAGGATGTACCATTCGTCTGGTCGACAGAATGCCAGGCATCATTTGAGAATCTGAAGCAGAATTTGATATCAGCGCCTATTCTTACATTGTCGGTTGGATCCGAAGGTTTTACAGTATATTATGATGTGTCAGGAAAAGGACTTGGATGTGTCCTCATGCAGCATGGGAAGTTGATAGCATACGTATCTAGGCAACTTCGAGACCACGAGAAGAATTATCCAACTCATGACTTGGAGTTGGCAGCAGTAGTATTTGCTTTGAAGCTATGGAGGCATTACTTATATGGTGACCGAGTGGACATATACACAGACTATAAAAGTCTGAAGTACATCTTTACTCAGAAGGAGCTGAACATGAGACAGAGAAGATGGTTAGAGCTGATCAAGGATTACGACGTGGAGCTTCAGTATCATCCAGGCAAGGCTAATGTGGTAGCCGACGCTCTCAGCAGAAGAGGCGGCGCATTTATGTTGACAACCCAGAAGCACATTTTAGAAGACCTCCAGGAGATGGGCATCGAAGTTGTACTTTCTAATGATGTAGGAATTCTGGCAAGTCTACAAGTTAAATCTGACTTAGTAGACCGGATCAAGGCAGCTCAGGCACAGGACCCAAGGATTCAGAAGCTTAGGGCAGAATGTGAGTCAGGACTCAAAAAAAAGATGCAAATTCACGAAGATGGTACACTTAGGTTTGGATCACGCCTATGTATGCCTAGTGGAGATATCAGACAGGAGGTTATGACAGAAGCCCATAGTTCTCAGTATTCTATACACCCTGGTGGGACCAAGATGTACCAAGATATCAAGCAGCACTTCTGGTGGAACGGAATGAAGAGGGAGATAGCTAGATTCATTTCCTGTTGCTTGGTATGTCATCAAGTGAAGGCAGAACAGCAGAGGCCAGCTGGATTATTGCAACCACTCCCTATCCTGGAATGGAAGTGGGAGCACATCACAATGGACTTTGTGACCGGTTTACCGAGATCGCCAAGTGGTAAAGATGCTATTTGGGTGATAGTGGACCGGCTCACGAAGGTAGCACATTTTCTTCTTTTCAGAGTAGGGCAATCTACAAAAAAGTTGGCAGAGTTGTATATGCAGCAGATAGTCAGGCAGCATGGAGTCCCTGTCAGTATTGTGTCAGACAGAGATACCCGCTTTACATCGCATTTCTGGAAGAGCTTACATCATAATCTGGGTACCAAGTTAAGATTTAGCACGGCTTACCATCCACAGACGGACGGGCAATCAGAAAGGACAATTCAGACTTTAGAAGATATGTTGCGAGCTTGCACTCTGGATTTTGGAGGATCTTGGGAGAGCCACCTACACTTAGTCGAGTTTTTATACAATAACAGTTATCAAGCCAGTATCCAGATGGCACCATTTGAAGCACTATATGTAAGAAGTGTAGATCGCCACTAGCATGGAATGATATCGGGGAGAGGAAGATGCTAGGCCCAGAGATGATTGTTCAGACAGTGGAAGTAGTTATGGGAATTAGAGAGCGACTTCGAGTTGCGCAGGATCGACATCGTCATTGGGGGACCAGCATCGTAGGCCAATAGAGTTTTCTGTTGGGGACCACGTGTTCTTGCGGATCTTACCTACCTGTGGGGTCATTAGATTTAGCGTTCGCGGGAAGTTGAGTCCACGATACGTGGGCCCATTTGCTATCCTTAATAGGATAGGCGATGTTGCTTATCGTTTATCCCTTCCACCTTCGTTACGAAAGGTACATGATGTATTTCATGTATCTCAGTTACGTAGGTATGTATCGGACCCAAGCCATATCCTTGACCATTCTGAGCTGGTTGTTGGTACCAACCTGTCTTACGAGGAACAGCCCGTGTCTATTTTGGACCGAAGAGAGAAGATACTCAAGAACCGAACAATTAGCCTTGTCCGGGTTGCTTGGGGTCATCACTCTTTAGGAGAGTCAACGTGGGAACGTAAGGATGATATCCGATCACGGTATCCACACCTGTTTGACTTACAAGGTATATTTCTTTCTATGTATCTTGATTGTCTTAAACCCTCATGCTTGTCACCTTATGGATAGAACTACTTGATATCGTAGATTGTTAATATAGATATGTTATCTGCTAGTTAACATTGAAGAATGATTGTTTGCTCAAATTTTTTATACCTAGATTAGCTTAGTTTTGATATTCCTATCCTGCTTGGATTAGAAATTCCGAGGACGGAATTTTTCTAAGGAGGGTAGAGATGTCACTTTCCGTTCCCGGAATATGTATTTTACTGCATGTACTGCTTTAATATATTTATTTAATATTTATTATGCATTGTTCTGTAATTAAACCCCTTTAATTTCATGTTAATTAATTTCCTGCAATTTTATTTCTGCGTTTTATTTTCTGCTTTCATACTCTGCTTTAGCTTTGCTTTGGGCTCGGTTTGGATTGATTTAAGTATGTTGGTTCATCATGAACCGAAACAAACCCCCACCTACCACCACCCCTTCATTTAAAGCCCATTCCTTTCTCTCTCTTCATTACTTCACCATTACTCTTCTTACACTTCTTTTTCCTCATAAACTTCCCCACCTACCAGCCGCCTAGGCAAGTGCCAACTTGCTTCTTGATGGATCTCCATTTTTGTTGTTCTATCATCTTCCTTAATTGATTCTAAGTCTCTTTAATATTTAGTATTTACAATTTCCAGGGTTCATTTCATGTAGATCTAAGTTTAATGCATTTTCGGATTTCTTAGGTCTTGATCAAGTAACTTTGTTATTCTTCAAGTTTTGATGGTTCCATGTTGTAGAGAATTTCGTTCTACCCCGTTTTGACCTATGAAAGTTCAGATTTGGGCTTGGAATGAAGGATTTATGGAGCTTAGAAGTAAGGTCTTCATGGTTGTTCTTCTCGGATTAGTGGAGAAGAAGTGCAGTACTCAGCCGCATGAGTTTTCATGCGGCAAGTCATTCTTGAGCCGCATGCAGTATCTGGCCGCACGAATGTTTCGGCCGCATGCAGCGCCCGCCGCATGTTACATTCTTAGCCGCATAAGCTTGGACTTAATTAGCCACATGAACCGTCGACTTTCCGACCGCATGAAGTTTATATATATATATATATATATCCTAGCCGCATGAGCACGAGATCTCTCAGCCGCATATAGGCTTACACTTACTCAGCCGCATGAACTCAGTTTAACCCACCGCCGTATGGCGCTGACCATTCTCAGCTGCATGAGCTGCGTGTATTCTCAGCCGCATGGGACCCAGCTCCTTTAAACCGCATGAGCTTCATGACTTATCTAGCCGCATAGCCCTATTTTCTCTAGCCATATACTCATTGCCGTTTGGCCCTTGTGTGCATGACTTATCCTAACCGCATAGGGACCCTGACTTAATTAGCCGCATGAGACCCCTTTAGTTTATAGCCGCATAAGGCTTTGCTAATTTGGCCGCAAAGGACTACTCTGTTCCGGCCGCATGGAATCACCCTTGTCCAGCCGCATGAAACCCAAGTCTCACGAGCCGCATGAACTCTGACCCTAGTGCCTTTTTGGCTGATTCTTGTTCCAAATTGACATTGATTGACATTTATTAACGTTGATTGTCTTGGCATTTATTAACACTAATTATTGTCTTGACATTAATCAACAGGGATTGTTATCTTGATTTAGTAAATTGATCATGCGTTCCTAGTTGGAACTAAGAGGCTGGCTAGTCGTCTTATTGAATTGAATGAATGAGACACGTTCATATTATGAACTATTGAAATCGACTGACTGATCCCAAATATTGGCATACAGATACATGCAGGCTTCAGTTTATTTATTTATTTATTTTACAAAAGCAGTATGTGTACTTATGGTCAAGGCAAGATTATTCTATGGTTGGTTTTGATTGTTGCATTACGCTATGTAAGACCTATAACCTAACCGTACGGGTATCGTTGTAGAAGTGCATATCATACCCCGTACGAAAGTACTCATTTGAATGACCATGATCCACGGCATGGGACTTCACTTAATATAGAGGCTATTAAGTTAAATAAAATAATGAATGCATGGAGAGAACGGATTTCCGAGTTCTTACATGGCAGCCTCTTCGGGACTAATAAGTGCCCGACAGGCCGGCTGGTTCCCACAGATACTGCAAATCTGCCACACGGGCAGGGAGCGGTATCTGTTTATATTATTTATTGTATATGGTATACTAACGACGGGCGTCCCGTTGGGACTCGTCTAAATACATGATTGGCACAATTGATTGATTGGATAGACTAGCCTTGCTTGTACATAATAAGAACTGAGGAATCCCTAATTGCATAATTCTAGGATAACTTAGAACTCACAATAGCAAGTCGTAGTAGTTGCATGGCCGCTTAAGTTGACTTGTTGTGTACTGTACCTACTCTGTTACCTAACTGAGATGATCCGAATGTCAGGACATGACGGGCCAACTTCTGTCCTTATTTGGTTGGGAGGTTGGTTCGAAGTGTCGTGACGTTATGTGAATCCCAGTAGCAAGCAGAGATCTATTATTATATTCTCTTAGTTACTGGTTCTAACTTCTCATATCGTGCTTTCTTGCGGTACTTGCTATTAGAGGTCTAACCTCTCTGGTTTTGCATGGCCAGATTTAGAGCCGGTCCCCGAGGACTCAGCTTACTTCTACCTCCAAGATGGTCAATACTAGGGGAATGATCGCAGGAGGACTCGAGTGGGTTCCTTACTTCCTCGCTCGTTTTGTTACTTACTTTATACCTTGCCGTTTGGCACCGACATGTTAGTCGGATTGTCTTGTACTTACTTTTGCAAAATTGTAACTAAAGTCAGGCCACAGCTGATAAACAATTGTGTATACTTTGCTACGTCCTCTGGCTATGTTTTTGTAAAGCCAGATATCAAGAACATTTTGACTGAGCGTTTGGGACGCCTCACTGCTTTATCTTACATGTTCTCTATTTCTGTTTCTTGTTTGAATGATTGAGACAATAGATGTAAAGTGACCATAGGGAGACTTTCATGTAGTATGTACCCCTTCGTCTTGTTAGACAGCATTGATCGTATTATACGGTATTCATCTACCCGTAATATGTAGCTGGCTGAGTCATTCTCCCGCTCTCCAGTATTCTGGTTCTGGGGCGTGACATTGTGCCTGCACATAAATACTGTGTGGGTGTCAGTACTCAACTGTACTGGGGGAATGAGCTCCTCGCCCACCCATACAAAACTGATACGTTTGATTTAATTTGTGTAACATAGTCCCTTTATGATTGTCTTACTACTCTTATCTTAGGATCGGTTTTAAGACAGACGCCTTGGCCTATTTTGTGTCTCAAGACCATCCCGTGCTTGCATCAACGTTAACCTATCAAGTCGTGCTTGCCTTTTGGCCCGTAATCAAAGACGCAACTACTCGGTAAGACTCCATTTCCATGTGATCATGCTACCTCCTTGAGGCAGTGCCTCGCCACTTACTGACTTACCCATACTTGTGTTATGACAGCGTGACCGTACCTCGTATTTTGAGGTCGTGTCCTGCAACTCATCGTAACTTCACCAAACCTGCCCTACGGCCCTTCTCGACTTAACTCGAAATAACTCAAATCTTACTTATGCAACTCTATGTCGAGGACCTAACGCTCGATGCCACATCTCGTGTCGAAGCACGGGTCCTTGCTATAGCCAAGTCCTAGGCTCTTAAACCATGGTGCAAGCCGTGCACACATATCTTATCAACACCACTCGTGGCATGTTTACACAAAACTTACTATCACCTTCCCTGTTAGTTGATAATAATTTGTATTAGGTGTATTACCCACAGGTCTCTGGCATTAATAAGCCATTCTGGACATAGCCTGGTAAACGGGATCCTTGCACCGCAAGTAGCGATCTCCGATGCAAGTCTCCGAACTACCGGTTGCTGCATACTCAGCTCGACTATTACCCCGTTTCCTCTATGGCCGGCATCGGTCCCCGGCCCAAGGCTTTCCGATCCGAAAAAAACAGTAAAAATACCCCTTGTCGACAAGTCGTCCAATAACCGTGTTATGTTAATAAGGTATATATATATATATATATATATATATATATATATATATATATATATATATATATATATATATTAGGGTATCATTGGGATTTGTTATTAAATCGATTCATTTACTTCTTCCATTTTTCATACTACTCTTCCAGAGCCCAAACCAGGGTTGCCTCGGCGACTGACCTACAGTCCCGACATATTCCTCTCGGCGACTAACCATTATAGAAGCATGAAAAAGAGGGATATTGCTTTTAATCCCATATCGGAAAGGAGAAGAAGAGAGGTCGCATTCCACTCTATATATAGAGCCTCTTTGCCTCCTTTGAAAATGGCACCAAAAAATAAAAAAAGAAAAGAAAAGGGAGCCCGTTGTCCAGGGAGCCCGTTCGAGCCACAAAAAGTTGCAACAGTGATTCTTCTTCTTCTAGATCGGCTACAAGTTCTTCCCTTGCCATATTGGCAAGGAAAAGTTAGGATAGTACAAAGAAGTCCAAGGCAGCACAGGCCATGCGCCTTCACTCGCTGTTATGGCGAGGCATAATTAGATTCTGAGTACTATGCACCTTCGCGGGCTAGTACAAAGAAATCTAAGGCAGCCCAGGCTATGCGCCTCGAATGTGCTATGCCGACAACAAACCAGAAGCATGCGCTAAAAATCATTCACGCTGCTGATGGTAGGCTGTGCAGAGTCGACTCGGGCGCACCTGTGCTAGAAATGAGTCGACTTTCAAAGTCCCTGTGTCCTGCTTGGGCGCATCTACTGCGTATTGAACCAAGTCTAGCTGGGCAACTGCGATGTTAAGTCCATGCACTCACCTGGGTGATGCGCATGAAGTGGATTCAAGTTGCAATATGTGTTGCTATCCTACTTATGATCTGGGTGCATTTCATGCGCTGGAACTGGATCAAGGAGCTGCAACATTCAGATTTACGCAATGTAATCCCTCACAGTCTAGCTTGGCCTTGCCATTTACCTGAAGGGGGTGTAAATGTGAAACTCTTCCCTTAAGATTTACGCAATGTGATCCCTCACAGACGTAGATCGGGAAAGACGACCACCATGCACAACTCGTCCCTCACGGGACATACTTGTGCTATGATCGCCATCAACTGTTGTCGCAAAACTGTGGCCCCACTACCAAGCCAGTCTGTGTTCCAGCGACTGTAATCTACTGCACCTGTCCGACATCATGCCAATTGAAGACTTTGTAACAGCTTACACTCAACTAGGCGCATCACTCTGATGTCTCAGCTAGGCACATCGTCTCAGCCTGGCGTATTGCTCTGCCAACACATCACTCTGCCCCG
Organism: Iris pallida; assembly: GCA_029216955.1. Taxonomy (NCBI): domain Eukaryota; kingdom Viridiplantae; phylum Streptophyta; class Magnoliopsida; order Asparagales; family Iridaceae; genus Iris; species Iris pallida. The sequence goes on from JANAVB010010799.1 coordinate 10,060,075, forward strand.
TCAGAGCGAATCACTTCATCATCAATGCACAGGCGCATCTGCCAGCCTGGGACTCTTCCATCACAATGAGGCTTGGGCACATCAAACCCAAACCATACATTCAACTTGACACTCAATGTCGTTTCGTAGAAGAATACTGCCAGCAAGGGGTTCGAACATATCAACTCGGCGCATCTCAGTCTTCTGAAGTTGTTCATCGTCAAAGTTTCTTCGAACGAGGAGATCGGCAACCCATAATGCAATATCTCGCCAAGGAGGAGGACCGACCGAGTTCATCTCCATTCGGGAAGAAAAGTAAAACGAGAAACAAACTTCTCTTCGCACTGCTATTTATAGGCTGGGCAGATCAAACTCATGCGCCAAGTGGCAGTCTCTCCGAATTAGTGCAATGAATTTGCATTAATGCCAATGAATCTGCCTCTTCAAATTCAGCTAAGTCAAAGCAACCATTAACGCCTCGAAGAACTCAACAGGCGGACCAAAGAGATGCAACACATTGGCAGATGTGTCGTCGATATCATGTGCTCCCCATGGATGTGCCTAGATTGGCACTAACTAATGCAACCCTCTCCAAACTTATCACCATCCAAACATTTAATGCTGAATGACAAAGGCGACAACACGTCTCCCGAAGATGTCCAATCAAGCAGCCCCTGCAGAAAGCGAAGCGCCACTGATGTCAGCACCATCATTACACCTTGGGTCGGCAAGAATTGCCATGCGGCAGACCGATCATTTATATGTGCCACGTGGCCATACGCCCAGAAGACTGCATGCGCCCCGGTGGTCATGCGCCCCCGGCTTACTTCTGATCCCAAGCAACAGAATACTAGGCCATGCATGCGCCTCCAAAGCCATGCGCCTGGACTTGCTTATGGCTCCTAAAGATCATGAGACCAAGTCGCCTCCCCTGCACCTGATTCTAGGCACACCTGATGCGAAGCTCTGCATGCGCCTCAAAAGCCATGCGCCCAGACTCGTCTATGATGCCTACAACTCATAGACTAAGTCGCCTCCATGCGCCCGATCCTAGACGCACTCTGACATCACTTTCTCTAAAATCGAGATCTTTGAGCCACAGGCATACGCTACGCGTCCCTTGACTCAGTTCTGTTCAAAGAATGGGTGCTAACCACCCAAGATCTCAGCAACAACCAAATCTCTGCGACTGCCATGTGCCAGCTCCATCGCAGCCCAGCGCAGCAGTCTAGCAGATTCAACTTCAATCCAGGGCGCATCAACCATGCGCCCCCGCCAGCATCAGCCACGTGACATTCCTACGTCCATGTGCATTCGACATATGCGTGCATGAGCAGCCAGCCTACTATCTATAAATAGAAGGATCATTCCTTCACCATAAACACACAGACAAGGACGGACATACATACACAGAGAGAAGCACATCCATAGAGGCCAGAAGAGACACTTAACGTCTGCTTCTCCTCGCAACGCTCCGGCATCCAGAGCAACCCAGACCTTCAGAGAGTTCAAGATCGTCGTCAGATCGTCAACGGAGTCAATGCATTATCACTCGCTCCAACGACATAGTTCCTAGATAAAAACAAAAGTATACTCCTAGGACTACGTCAAAGTCCTACATTGTATACTGTTTTGTTTGTAATTGAAATACCAAAATTTTAGTCAATAAAACCTTTTTGCATTTTCGATGGCAAACAACCATCGCTCTGACTTAACATTATTTGAACTCAGGGAATGGCTATTGCATAGTCTTCCCACTTAACTTGAACATAATGTGTTTCTTATGTGTCGACAGACCGTGGCTAACTTCCCACTGAACCAACTGTAGCTCGTGTCTTAAACCAACTCGTGTTCTACGCGACGCTATCGCCCAAGTCATACTTTATATGACGGGCTTTGAGATCATGGGATAATTTAACTTGACAATCGCTGAAAGAGCGGGACAGTACTTGTAATGACTTAGGTCGACCAGTATAACTTTGCCTAACTTAATTGAGCCTACAACTTAACCCGAGGAACGAGCAAAGGCTATGCCAAGCCTTGCATCGAGAAAACGTGTATGCTTTATCGAGCATTTACGCGGACGACGCCTATGACTTAGGCTAATTCATGGTTTTGTATCGAAGACCAACTTTTCTTCTCCCAAGTCGTGGGATGAAGGACCGAGTGTCAATTTTCAAAGCCACCGTGCAACGATTCTAAGCCGACCGTGGGACCTTTTTCCATGTTCTAACTCAATCGACCCAACTTGGGATTATTCCCTTAGCTATGTGGATTCGTCTCTTTTATTATCAAGCCTACTTGTGCATTTGAAAACTTTTGTTTTATTAGTGCAAAGGCCAAGCCGAGGCAAGTTTACCGAAGCCACCCAGCTGATTCGAGGAGTCGCCTCGACCAAGCGATGTCTCCGAGCAAGCCGTTGCAAGGCTAAGTCCGAACACCGTCGGCATTTCGATTCCTCTGATTGACTGAGCGGGACGGGGCACTACACTAGAGATAAAACTTTATTCCTCTCTCTTGTGACTCTCTTGAAATTCTCTTATTTCTCTCAACAGCAAAGAGTGTTGGAAGCTACTTAAATATGAAGCAATTCCCTAAAACTAGTAACCGTCCACTATAGACGTGGACGGAAGACCAGATAGTGGCTTCTTATTAAGAGGGGTAGTTACCAGCAACAACTTCCTATAAATAGGACAGTTACAAAACTGAACAATGTACCCTGCAGAAAACTTTGACGCAGGAACAGACCAACAATTTTGTGATGCTATACAAGTAGCTCGGAAGAACCGTAACACTGAAGGCCCAAGGAACTACAGTGCCGCAAAATCGTGCCACAGTGTGAACCCCCAAAATTTAGATTTTTTTAAAATATTTTTTTTAACTTTTACTTGATATATTTACAATATTTTTATTATTGGACTTCAATTTAGATTCTTGTTAATGTGTTATGACCCGCACCCACTGTGAGGATACGAGAACGTAACAACGCCCAGCCTACGCCGCAGTGTCGGCGGTAGAACGCTGTCCTAGGTCACAACATCTAACAATATAATTCTAAGCAGTTTATACTCCCCGAATGGGGGTGACATAGCAGAAGTAAACTCAATCACAACTAAGGAAGAAGAAAGCACGATATGATATAGAACTCAAGAAAAATACAGATGATCAGACAGTCTAAGATAACATCTCAACAGATATCCAGAGTACAAGATCTCAGCTACTGAATATGAAAGAATATACAACCCAGATCTCAAGAAAGAAATAAAGTCTATCTACTAGTCTCAAGACAACATAAGTAAGATAAGGCCTAACTAAGCTAGTCTAGGCAGTAGGACAAAGTCGTCAGCTAGATCTGTCCCGTAGAAGGTATCCACACAGGCCTCCTCCTCGTCTCTCTAAATTTTTAATTGGTCCAGTCATGACAGGAGCGAGCACAATACATCTCAACAGTTCATAGCAGGTTAGAAAATATAATCATACAGTAAAGTAAGATACAGGTACTGAAGGAATGCAGTATGTAAACAGAGAGAGAACTGTAATAGAAATATCTACTATAATAAAGAACTAACAGTGGCTAGTGAGTCAGAGTACAATATAGACATGTAAATGGCATAGGATGATTCTGATGAGACACTATGGAATGATTCTGATGAGATACTACTTGGGTATTATTCACATGTCTATTTCTACTCCCCCGTACCCCCAATCAATACACAAGGATCCAACCAGGTTATGTTATGATTCCATGCAAAGGCCCCGAAGGGTGGTACATGGAAGTCCCATAAATGGGGATTCTAGAAAACCCAATAAATGGGATAAGATTCAAGGAAGACTCTGTGATCATAAGAGTATATGTTACAAGTGATCAATGAACCAATGAAGCATAGTGATACGCCATGTAAGTGAAACGCACAGAACATGTAGTACCCGATGCTCCCTGAAGGGATAACATCTCAAGAAGGGATCCATATAGTACCAATCCGTGTGACCAACGTGACAGTAACAAGTAAAGTAATTTAATGCAGGAAAATAATTCTAAGCAGAATATAAAATGATCAGAGAATGTACTCGCCTGTATCTGAGTGTCCGGATGAAATGTACTGTCCGAGGAGAGGTGTCTGGCTCCTAATCAGAACAGCACAAGTCATAACAAGTCTAAAATGATAACAAGATGTAATTCAATGCATTCTAAATGAATCTAGGTCAATCTAGGCCAAAGTCAACTCTTGGTCAACCTTGGTCAACCAAGAAGTCAAACCTAGGTCAACTATGGTCAACTAGGTCCAACAAGTCAAAACTAGGTCAAACAAGTCTAAATAGTCTATTCTAGGCCTAACTAGTCAAGCAGACACACACATAGGCCATAGGCTAAGAGACTAGGCCATAGGCTAATAGGCAATACCATGCCTAAGCCAACCATAAATCACAAACCAAGATATTATCTATATCTAAAACAATACACATATTGTAACGCCCCAGTCCCAAATACGTAGGACTAGAAACGTAGACATGCCAGCTGTATACATACGAAGTACGTAGGCCTCGTATGAATACATAAGCTGTAAAATGTAGTAATCCAAGCTAAACTAAATCTTATCCACAATGAAAAGAATAATAATATAAAATCAACTTGAATATTTATGGTACAATCGTTGGGCGGAGACAAAGACCACTACCAACTATCTCAATAAAAGAAATATATAAGAATCGATCAATAAGATGGCAAGACGAACCAAGCACAATCGTCTTTAAAGGAATGGAGAAGACCACGGCCTTGGCTAGGATACCTGCGGAAGACATGAACACACACCTGGGGAAAAACCAGGTCCTCAGACGGACGTAGCAAGATACATGAAGAACATGCTAATATGAACTGTCAAAATAAAATAATATAAAAAGACTATTCTAGACACAAATATGCAAAGGAGATTCTAACCGCCTAATGTGCAATTTAAAGGTCAACTTTCATGCGCATGGGTGGGATTTTAGGCTATGTGTACGTAACTGGCATCCAGTCATCTGTATCCGGCCGTAACGTCCAAAACGTCAGAGGGTATCTACAAATATATCGCCACAGTTCCATCCGGAGACTGTGGTTTACCTGTTTGGCTTCCCATACGCACAAGCGACTGTCCTCCTCCAATATTTCCCACACTGTTCAAGTCATGTCCATGGATCGTCCAGTTTTGTAACTGCTTGAGTCTCTAAAACCCTAGTCATAGCAGTTACGATTATCTATCCGTCACACGACTTTAGAGAGGGCCAGTCCATAAGTCGTGCCCCTAATAAAATACCTCAAACCGTGTAGTGTAAGTGTCATGGCCAGCGGAGATAAAAATATCCTGCAATAGGAGGGTAGTCCACTACAACTAAGTTAACATGCATATAGTAAAATAAAACGACTAATAAAGTCGCTTGCACCCAAGTGTGGCTTGGACGCGCAGTTTATAACAAAGGAAACTAACAATATGAGACAAAGTAAACAATGCAGAAAATAAATAATTGACAGTTAATTAGCAAGGTATACTTGCATGTTGAGTCGCCTGGTGAGCTGCCTGGTGTGGTACAATAAAGGTGGCACAAGATCTACTTCGATGATACAACTACGTAAGGTGACATCGGGTGGTGGCACAGACAGTTCTATTGGGTCCAAGATGGTTAATTTAGTTAGGGTCAACCGGATGAAGTTCAGAATTGGCGAGGGAATAGGAAATGGCGGGATTGGTCATGGTCACGGTGATAATCGAAGAAAGTTGATTAAATAATATACACACGATTTTTAGGAAATTATTTATAGTACTTGGAAAATATATATTATTAGTAAAAATAGTCTTTAGATAAGTATTTATAAAAGTCACTCCCAAGCAAAAACTCTAAGCTTATTAAAATAGCGTATTCAGATAGAAAGCTATATTTTATTGGTACAATAGTTTGGACAATTATTTATGAAAATATTAGAAAATGGTTTACTAATTTGAGAACTATATTTCTATGGTCAAAATATTTTTGGATAAATAACATATAATAAATGGTAACAAGTACTAAAAAGTAATGTTATGATATTCTCATATTAATGCATATGTATATATACAAATATGTACTGAAATTTTATATAAATAATAATAATAACATATACCTTTAACAATAATTCATACATTATAAATGATAATGTAAACAATAATAGTAATAGTAATGGATAATACTAAAAATAATAATAATAAAAATAATATTAACAATATTAATAAATTTTATAACAATTTATAATAATAATAATAATAATAATAATAATAATAAGATAACATATACTAAAAAAACAAATAATAAAAATAATATGCAGCAGTTGCTGCTATTCTTCTCGAGTAAAAAAAAAACATAACAAAAAAAAAATAAAAAAATCAAAAGAGAATGAAGAGTGAGTCAGATGAGAAAGAGGGAAGGAGAACAGCCGGAGTAGGAGGTTTTGGAGGGGAGAGGCGGCGACCCGGAGAGGAGAGGGAGGAGGAAGGCGGAGGGTTCGAACGGAGGGGCGGCGTCGGCCAAGTCGATCGGCGGAGGGAGAGCGAGAGCGGAGGGTGAGGCTGTGGCGGACGGGGAAGGTGAGGGCGGCGATGGGTCGGGCGGCGAGCAAATGGTGGCCGCGTGTGGCTCCGGGGGTGCGGGCGGAGGAGATGGCTCGGGAGAAAGGGGGTCGGTGAGAGGGCTCCGTCGGTTTGGGCGGAGTTTGCGGAGAGGCACGCAGGCGGCCAAGGCGGAGGGGGGTGCGTGAGCGCGCGACCAGGCGAGGGTTTCGGTGGCCGGAAGTGGAGGGCGGCTGGACAGATGTGCTGCCACGCGGTGGCGCGGCGCGGGGGCTGCCGAGGCGCTGGGATGCGGTCGCGGCCGGAAAAGGAGGCGTAACGGAGATACGGCCGCGGGAGAACGGCGCGGCGGAGAGCGGTGTACGCGCGGCGTTGGCGTGGTGCCGCTCCAACGCACGGTGGTGGACACATCGGTGGCTGCTTCGGGATACAGCGGCGGAGACGGGGGCTTACCTGCGCGGTGGGGGTCAAAGACTGGACGTCGCGGTGGCTTTGCACGGAGGACGGCGGACACGGGTCGGGATCGGCGGATGCGGTTTCAGGTGAGATGGCGGTGGTGTTTCTTTTATTTTATTTATTCGGGTTTTTCGGCGGGGATGTGGGGTCTGTGTTGGCGAAGGCTGGTGATGTCGGGAGAAGTGGACGGGATGGTGGTGGAGGATGTAGGTTGGTGATGTTGGTTGGCCGGAATTTGTTCGGCGACAGTGGTATTGGCTAGTCGGGTGGTGGTAGCCATGGTGATGTGGTGGTGATGGGCGAGGCGAGGGGATGATGGTGGTTCGTGTTTAGTCGAGGGAGTTGTGGGCAATGACGGGGGTGGAGTTGCTGGGTACGTTGAAGGAGGTGGCCGGATGTGGTGATGACTATCTGCAGGACGAGAAGAGGAGCGGGTGGTTACAGCGAGGCTGAGCTAGAGTTTTAGGCTAGAAATAGGATTTGATTGTATCGGAGGTGTGTCCGACAGAGAAATTTATGTAACTGTAAAAAAAATTTGGAATAAGAATTGGACGGGAAACACAGACACGATGCACACACATATATTTGTGGAAAATTTTGTGGAGAAAAATGTGGAGGAGTACCTGCCTATTTATAGGATGTGGGAATTCCCAGTTGGATAAGGATTAGAATTGATTTAAAACCCAATAGATAAATATCATATTAATTTAAAATCAAGCAAATCCAAATCCAAATATAAATCAAATTTTAAATTTAATTAAATTCTTTTAGTTTAAAATCAAATAGGATAAATAAATTTTCAAACATAGATATTATTAGATAATTCCATAAAATCAAATCAAAATTTAAATTGCCACAATAAATTTTAAAATATATTTTCCAAAAATACTAATAATAATAATTTCGAAAATCACCATAATTATTTAAACATCAAATATGAAAATATATCTTTTACTAAATTGAGATAAAATTTCAAAAATTAAAATATTAAATTCATGCAATCGCATGCAAATAGAATATAAATTTCTAAGCTACAATTTATACTAGTATTATGAATAAAATATCTCCAATACCATTTTCATAAATAATAAAATAATTAATTTCAAAAATTGTACTATTGTTTAAAATAACTAATAAATATTTACGAAAATGGGTATGCACAATAATATTCATATAAATATACCTTTAACCAAAATAAAATATTTAATTATGCTATATTAAAATAAAATATATGTCTTCTATATTAATAAATCCCATAAATAAAACTTTTTCAAAATATGCACCTCGCGCGAAATTTTCACTCGACGAGCAAATATGAAAGAGCAAATTTGCACGTGACGTACAATACGACTATGTGACGTATAAATACAAACAAAAAAAATCAGTACTAAAGTAGAAATTTAGGGGCTTTACATCCTACCCAACTTACAAGAATTTCGTTCTCGAAAAAAATGAGTAGGGGGTTGAGAGGGTACAAGGGTATATCAATGAGAAACAATCAAATCACGACGTTCAAAACATGCATTAGAAAATCGTGACTTCGATAACTACGGAAATAAATCATGAATTTAATTTAGGGAGTGAATGATGGTCGCGACAATGAATCTAGGGTCAAGGGAAAGGACGAGTAACTCGAGATGGGGATATAGTCCCATCGGTCGGTCGGTGGCTAACTATTTTGGCAATAGTTGGGGGGATAACTAAAGGTGATACTTTGGGTCTATCTATTAGGTACGAGTCTTCGTCTAAATAAATAAAAGACAAGAACCAATATGAGTCCAAAGAAGTTGTTTTCGAATACCAATATGTGGTTCAAAGGCGAGTGAGTAATTCAAAAAGAATTGCCAAGGCTGTCGCGGATGGGACCCTAGAGGACAAGTTTAACTATGTCCCCATCCACGTAGAACGATAGATAAAAGCGAACCAAAGTGCACTCGGTTGATCAGACCATCATGCACCGGTTCTGATTAGACAATATGTTAGTGAGCGCGCGCGCTCAATAGCATGTGTCTTGAACAAGTTTGATAACGGTTTAACTTGCAAAACTAGGCTATAGTAGCAACATTTAGTCAAGATGGTAAAATATAGACACGTGAGATTATTATTGAAAGAAACTAGAATTAGTTCGAACTACTTAAGAATCTAAGTTTTGTTTGGTGCCTATACAGTCGACCTATTGTCTCATTGTCTAAGGCTTTGGTCGACCAATAAGGTATGGTCTTTAAAAATTTATAGTCTAGGCAATCCACTTAGTATCTACTATGATGAGTCATAAGGATGAAGTCTTATGCTAGGTCATGAGGCATTCTACCCAACTTACAAGAGCTAACTAGTAGGGTGATGGAACAATGGATCATGTCCACCTAGTATGGGTTACCCTATTAATCTCTATCAAGCACGAAAGAAGGGCACGAATCACGATAGAAGGGATCAAGCAAGATACAACTCGAGGAGAAGGCGGTCAAGTATGTGGATGAGATCCTAGACTCTAATCCTACACGCAGGCTTGCTTGGTACGGTAAAGCTACCAAACAATTTATCTAGACCTGCATGGGCCACCACAAAAACATGTAACGCCCCAGTCCCAAAATACGTAGGACTAGAAACGTAGACATGCCAGCTGTATACATACGAAGTACGTGGGCCTCGTATAAATACATAAGCTGTAAAATGTAGTAATCCAAGATAAACTAAATCTCATCCACAATGAAAAGAATAATATAAAATCAACTTGAATATTTATGGTACAATCGTTGGGCAGAGACAAAGTCCACTATCAACTATCTCAATAAAAGAAATGTACAAGAATCGATCAATAAGATGGCAAGATGAACCAAGCACAATCGTCTTCGAAGGAATGGAGAAGACCACAGCCTTGGCTAGGATACCTGCGGAAGACATGAACACACACCTGGGGAAAAACCAGGTCCTCAGACGGACGTAGCAAGATACAGGAAGAACATGCTAATATGAACTGTCAGAATAAAATAATATATAAAAGACTATTCTAGACACAAATATGCAAAGGAGATTCTAACCGCCTAATGTGCAATTTAGAGGACAACTTTCATGCGTATGGGTGGGATTTTAGGCTATGTGTACGTAACTGGCATCCAGTCATCTGTATCCGGCCGTAACGTCCAAAACGTCAGAGGATATCTGTAAATATATCGCCACAGTTCCATCCGGAGACTGTGGTTTACCTGTTTGGCTTTCCATACGCACTAGCGACTGTCCCCCAATATTTCCCACACTGTTCAAGTCATGTCCATGGCTCGTCTAGTTTTGTAACTGCTTGTCTCTAAAACCCTAGTCATAGCAGTTACGATCATCTATCCGTCACACGACTTTAGAGAGGGCCTGTCCATAAGTCGTGCCCCTAATAAAATGCCTCAAACCGTGTAGTGTAAGTGTCATGGCCAGCGAAGATATAAAAATATCCCGCATAGGAGGGTAGTCCACTACAACTAAGTTAACATGCATATAGTAAAATAAAACGACTAATAGAGTCGCTTGCACCCAAGTGTGGCTTGGACGCGCAGTTTATAACAAAGGAAACTAACAATATGAGACAAAGTAAATAATGCAAAAAATAAATTGACAGTTAATTAGCAAGGTATACTGCCTGTTGATTGCCTGGTGAGCTGCCTGGTGTGGTAGAATAAAGGTGGCACAAGATCTACTTCGATGATACAACTACGTAAGGTGACATCGGGTGGTGGCACGGACAGTTCCATTGGGTCCAAGATGGTTAATTTAGTTAGGGTCAACCGGATGAAGTTCAGAATTGGCGAGGGAATAGGAAATGGCAGGATTGGTCATGGTTACGGTGATAATCGAAGGAAGTTGATTAAATAATACACACGATTTTTAGGAAATCATTTATAGTACTTGGAAATATATATTATTAGTAAAAATAGTCTTTAGATAAGTATTTATAAAAGTCACTTCCAAGCAAAAACTCTAAGCTTATTAAAATAGCGTATTCAGATAGAAAGCTATATTTTATTGGTACAATAGTTTAGACAATTATTTTTGAAAATATTAGAAAATGGTTTAATATTTGATAACTATATTTCTATGGTCAAAATATTTTGGATAAATAACATATAATAATAATGGTAACAAGTACTAAAAAGTAATGTTTGATATTCTCATATTAATACATATATATATACAAATGTACTGAAATTTTATATAAATAATAATAATAACATATACCTTTAACAATAATTCATACAATATAAATGATAATGTAAACAATAATAGTAATAGTAATGGATAATACTAAAAATAATAATAATAAAAAATAATATTAACAATATTAATAAAATTTATAACAATTTATAATAATAATAATAATAATAATAATAAGATAACATATACTAAAAAAAACAAATAATAAAAATAACATGCAGCAGTTGCTGCTATTCTTCTCGAGAAAAAAAAACATAACAAAAAAAAATCAAAAGAGAATGAAGAGTGAGCCAGAGGAGAAAGAGGGAAGGAGAACAGCCGGAGTAGGGGGTTTTGGGGGGGAGAGGCGGCGACCCGGGAGAGAGTGGGAGGAGGAAGGCGGAGGGTTCGAACGGAGGGGCGGCGCCAGCCAGGTCGATCGGCGGAGGGAGAGCGAGAGCGGAGGGTGAGGCTGTGGCGGACGCGGGGAAGGCGAGGGCGGCGATGGGTCGGGCGGCAAGGTAATGGTGGCCGCGGGTGGCTCCGGGGGTGTGGGCGGAGGAGATGGCTCGGGAGAAAGGGGTCGGTGAGAGGGCTCCGTCGGTTTGGGCGGAGTTTGCGGAGAGGCGCGCAGGCGGCCAAGGCGGAGGAGGGGTACGCGAGCGCGCGGCCGGGCGAGGGTTTCGGTGGCCGAAAGTGGAGGGCGGCTGGGCAGATGTGCTGCCACGCGGTGGCGCGGCGCGGGGGCTGCGGAGGCGCTGGGATGCGGTCGCGGCCGGAAAAGAAGGCGGAACGGAGATGCGGTCGCGGGAGAACGGCGCGGCGGAGAGCGGTGCATGCGCGGTGTTGGCGTGGTGCCGCTCCAGCGCACGGTGGCGGACATGCCGGTGGCTGCTTCGGGATGCAGCGGCGGAGACGGGGGCTGGCCTGCGCGATGGGGGTCGAAGACTGGACGCCGCGGTAGCTTTGCACGGAGGACGACGGACACGGGTCGGGATCGGCGGATGCGGTTTCAGGTGAGATGGCGGTGGTGTTTCTTTTATTTTATTTATTCGGGTTTTTCGGCGGGGGTGTGGGGTCTGTGTTGGCGAAGGCTGATGATGTCGGAGGAAGTGGACGGGATGGTGGTGGAGGATGTAGACTGGTGATGTTGGTTGGCCGGAATTTGTTCGGCGACAGTGGTATTGGCTAGTCGGGTGGTGGTAGCCATGGTGATGTGGTGGTGATGGACGAGGCGAGGGGATGATGGTGGTTCGTGTTTAGTCGAGGGAGTTGTGGGCAATGACGGGGGTGAGTTGCTGGATGCGTTGAAGGAGGTGGCCGGATGTGGTGATGACTATCGGCAGGACGGGGAGAGGAGCGGGTGGTTACAGCGAGGCTGAGCTAGAGTTTTAGGCTAGAAAAAGGATTTGATTGTGTCGGGGTGTGTCCGACAGAGAAATTTATGTAACTGTAAAAAAAAATTGGAATAATAATTGGACGGAGAAACACAGACACGATGCACACACATATATTTATGGAAAATTTTGTGGAGAAAATAATGAGGTGGAGTACCTGCCTATTTATAGGATGTGGGAATTCCCAGTTGGATAAGGATTAGAATTGATTTAAAACCCAATAGATAAATATCATATTAATTTAAAATCAAGCAAATCCAAATCCAAATATAAATCAAATTTTAAATTTAATTAAATTCTTTTAGTTTAAAATCAAATAGGATAAATAAATTTTCAAATAGATATTATTAGATAATTCCATAAAATCAAATCAAAATTTAAATTGCCACAATAAATTTTAAAATATATTTTCCAAAAATACTAATAATAATAATTTCGAAAATCACCATAATTATTTAAACATCAAATAAAAATATATCTTTTACTGAATTGAGATAAAATTTCAAAAATTAAAATATTAAATTCATGCAATCGCATGCAAATAGAATAAAATTTCTAAGTTACAATTTATACTAGTATTATGAATAAATATCTCGAATACCATTTTCATAAATAATAAAATAATTAATTTCAAAAATTGTACTATTGTTTAAAATAACTAATAAATATTACGAAAATAGGTATGCACAATAATATTCATATAAATATACCTTTAACCAAAATAAAATATTTAATTATGCTATATTGAAATAAAATATATGTCTTCTATATTAATAAATCCCATAAATAAAACTTTTTCAAAATATGTACCTCGCGCGAAATTTTCACTCGACGAGCAAATATGAAAGAGCAAATTTGCACGTGACGTACAATACGACTATGTGACGTATAAATACAAAACAAAAAAAAATCAGTACTAAAATATAGTAGAAATTTAGAGGTTTTACACATATTGACATAGCTATATAATATAATATCCTACACATAACATATAGGCTATTATATGTATACCATACAAACATATTATATATACTCATATAATATGGTAACACACATTAGAATATAGGTATACCTACAATATAAATTTATTATCTATATATACATTTCACATATATATTTACATTGAGAATAGGAAGGGATGTGGTGTACATGTGTGTCTGTGTCATAAGTGAAGTGAGGTGTCAAGAGAGTGAGTGATACATAGGTGTGAACTTGTATGTGTGCTAGTGAGGCATGAAGGGGTGTGTGTGTGTGATATGAGAGAGTGAAACCAGTGTACACATTGATATCAAATGAGTGTGTGATATGTGAACCTAAAATCAGTGTGCACAGCCATATGAAATCTGTGAAAGAAACAGTGGCAATACATTATGAAAATCAGTGGCAATATGAAGGAAAAATCAGTAAACTATTTAAACAACACACTTCGGTTCAGCCATAGGCTATTACATAACTCATGAACAAACATTCATTTCAGTTCAGATTCCACATTGAAGAATCATTTCACAGTTTACATTAAGAAGGAATGAAGGAAATCAGTCCACAAAACCCAGTTCAGTCCAAACATACTCAGATTAATACATTGAAAATTTATTAATTCAGTTCATTAAAACTCAGTTAAGGGGGGGAATGAACTAACAGTGAAGAAATAGGAACCCAGTTCAGTCCAAACATTTACTCTCAGATTTAAGCCCCAAACCAAAACCAATTCATCCCAATTTCGACACACAATTAGAACACATATAGGTGTACCACATTAGGGTTTAAACCATACTATTTAACAGTAAAAAATAGATCAAATTCGATGTCAAAATTCATATTAAAATCTGGAAAAACAGTGAAGAAATGTGACTGATATTTAGGTATCAGGAAAAATTGGGAAATTGAGAATTCATTAACGAAATTAAACTAAATTGCAAACCAATGGTTGGTAAAGTAAATACCTATAGTGTACGTGTCATACAATGTGTTTGTGTCCACCAAAGTGGACACAAACGTGTCCAATCAGTTAAGAACCCAAATCGAAAACCAGGACACAGTGCAGTAGACCAATCCTCGTGCACGTGTTCACAGTGCTCGTGCACACAACACGACGACACAGACCTCGTGGTCGTATCCCAGTGTCGACTAGGACTAGGGCTAGGGCTAGGACACCCTGACACGTGTCCACGATACGCGTGCGTACGATACGACATGCGTATCAGTGCTGGAAATCGACAGCAGTCGATTCGGTGCAAAACTAATGTACTGCCTCGTGCGTGTCCGACATGGCACGAGAGGCTCTGAGACTTGACACACATGGTGTCAGACAGTACCCCTCAGTGTGTCAATTCTCACGTGTCGACGTGTCGTGTCCGCGGTGCTACAGACCCCGAGTAGCAGGGCAGCTACAGTGCCCGTACACGCCGCGCGTGTCAGCATATTCACGTGTCTGTGGTGACTCGACACGATACGAAAATAATACCAAGACACTGGAAACCCATAAGCAATGTAAAAACCTAATTTCCTATTTATTTACATTCCTAAAAATCAATCAAATGCCCATGGGGTATTTCATCAAACACTTGCACCGTACGACTGATACGTGTCCAAATAGGACACAAAAAGGATACGAAAACTAGGGTTAGCTAGTCCTACTGTTAGGTTAGGCCTAAAGCTTCCTAGATATGCAATAAAATCAGAATTCTATGGTGTAGAATAGAATTTACCTATAGATGTGCAAAGGCTCAAAATCTCCAAATGAAAGTGGTTCCTCAAGCCACCAAATTCCTTCAAATTGATTCTTTCCTGAAAATACTCAATACCAACAATAAGTAGACTAATTTTAGAACCTAATGCAATTTGTTTGAGGGAAAAAGGAGCTAAAATGGAATTTATATGGATTTGTGAAGATGGAAACTCACCTCTTTCCAAAACTTTTGAAATTCTAAGGAGGCTAGCCCTAATGGAGGAGATTATTTATAGGGTGGGAATTCCTAGGATAGATTGAGTGGCCGGCCA
This sequence comes from Iris pallida, assembly GCA_029216955.1. Lineage (NCBI taxonomy): Eukaryota > Viridiplantae > Streptophyta > Magnoliopsida > Asparagales > Iridaceae > Iris > Iris pallida. Next base: position 10,075,661 of record JANAVB010010799.1, read on the forward strand.
CATGTGGATTAGGGATAGGTTAGGTTCACATGGCTAATGGGTTGGGCTTAGTCATTAATCAATGTTTCAAAATCACAAGTCATGACTTGTGACCAAAAGCTTTCTATTCTAATCTCTATATTCCTAATTGATTCTAATAACTAGAGTATGGTTAACTTAACTTAACCTAGGGTCTCATAATCTAACCAAGTCCAAACTCAACTAGGGTTAGGTTACCAAGTCAAAGCTAGCCAAAGTCAACCTAGTCAACCTTCATTCAATAATTCTAAAATAAATCCTAAAAATTCTCATAAATTCAAATAATTTTTAATAAATTCAAATAACCCCAAAAATGACAAAAATACCTCATCTGGAAAACAAGGTGTTACAATCCTACCCACCTTATAAAAATTTCGTCCTCGAAATTAAAATGTTCCTACTCCTTCTAGGTCAAACCCCCACAATCAAAGTCTCAGAACTTAAATAAAACATACGATTAAAAAAAAAACGACGTACAGGGTCATGGCATACGATGGTAGTAAAGTCTCATCTAGGTATACTAGTCATGCTAACCAAAATGGTCATAGGGTATCAAAATACACAAGCAATCTAGGGTGCTAAACTAGAAAAGATACAGAAATAACAATCATCAAGACTGTAAGGCAGTCTACCCTCCTATATGAAAACTGGTACTTATCAAAAAAAATAAAATATAATAAAGATAACTACCAATTATCTATTAAGGGATACTATTCAAGAAAATTAAAATCAAAAGTTAAAGGATGAAAGTCAATTGCATGGAATCCAATCATAATATGTATATATAGAGAGTGTGTTAGAGAGGGAAAAGCTAGCATTATGTAAATGTTATGTGGTTCGTGTGTGTATGGGTGTATGTGGACATGTTCATATGGTTAGATAGTAGGCATGTGTATAGGAGGATTTGGGTTTCAAGACATAGCTATCAAGTCACACTACTCATGGCATATTGGTTAAACAATCTACAATACACAACCCATTTGCTCATGACATGCATGGCTAACCATATATATATATATAGGTAGAGATTTAGTTATGTATTATATACATTATAACATATATGCATAAACTCTATATATATCTATACAGGTATATGAACATAACATAGAGAGGAAAGGTTAGGTCTACATGGCAGTGTATACTAAGTTAGGGTGTGTCCTTGTACAGGGTATAGCTTAGTATTGAAAGGTTAAATCCAGTTTTAGTTCAGCATTTACATACCAAATCTGAAAATAAGCTAACATTTAAACCAGGATAATATTAACATAATACAGTTTCAGATTTTTAGGGATTTGAAACATCACAACTAACTCAATGCTCCCAACACATCCTAACATGATGGAGATGAACCCTAACATACTATCCATACATTTATCTATGCACACAGTTCAATATTATATATTAAATCTGAAATCGAACTAAACATTTGAAATCAATGTAAAAATGTAATCGTGTATTCAGTTTTAGGATTTTGGAGAAATTCGAACATCAAACCAACCCAATGTTTATCACAACCTAACATGTAAAAATATGAAACCTAACATTATATTCCTACATACAATAATGTATATAGCTCAAAATATTACATCTAAAAAAAATAGCAATTTTGAACTAACATTTAAAATCCAGTATTAAGGGTTAATATGCACACAGTCTTAGATTTGACAAATTCAAACACAAAACTCAACAAAATTTTTTTTTGAATTGAAACCCTATGTATAACATACATGTGCAGTGATGTAAACATAACTAATAACATGAAATTTATATTTAATTTGCAAATTTAAACAGGAAAAAGCAGAGAACTAGTCTCTGATACTGTACTGTATCAGAATATTGGGATTTTGAGAATTTAAACATCAACAACATATTAATATATATTTAGATAGGTTGGTAATCAAAGTGTAGCATGCATACATATCAGGCAAGGGTCTGCATACTACCTGTAAAGGTTGATCAAACATGACTGAACTCAACACAAAGAGTACTTAACTAAAATAGAAAACTGAACCAAATATAGGCTAAACAACATGTCAATAATCCTATACAATAATGACCTATAGATACTAACCAAACCCATATCCCATATGCCAATACCCTCTGCAATCTATCTATGTATATAGACCTCTCAGTCTTAGGTGCAGCTACAACTATACTCAAGGACAGGCTCTAGTCATGGGTACCTCTCTGGGAAGGGTAAGGGAAAAATAATAACAATCATGAAGGCTATAAGGCATACTAACATCCTATATATAAACTGGTTGGTATTATAAATAATAGAGAAATCATCTACAATAGGTTACTATTCTAATACCAATGCTAACTATCATCTCTAGGGTACAGACACTCTACAAGTCGTTATATCATTTCACTATGAAGATCTACCTATGAATAAGCTCTACAACTAAATATCCCTACTCCCAAGTTATTTACTACAACAGAAGGGTATGATGTTTAAAACCTTCTCAAGATACAATCTGTTAATCATATGCGTCTGTCCAAAATCATGTTGTCCAGAGTCTTCATCATGCTAGTGAGCAACGGCTACGATAATCACAGAGTCCTTGACTAAGGTACATACCTCTAGGTTCATGGTATTTAAAATTTTCGTATTGCCGCGTGCGACGGTAAAAACCTTAAATTCTCATACCCGAGAAATACATCCAAAATCTGACTACATGTCCTCACTATGCCAACTAACACGACTATCAAAGATTCTAGATCCCATAACTGAGGTGACCTAGCCCATATGATTTTTTCAGAAGAAAACAAACATAACAAAAGAGCAACATGACAAAATTAATCAATCAACAAGGAACAGATGGAATCGGAATTCAAGGTAGTTATAAAAGACAATTGCAGGAATGGAATCGAGAAGAACGAACTTGCAGCGAGATCTCCAATGGTCTGCGCATCCTCGACTGTCCTGACGATAGCTCGCCCTGCTGGTGCTGCATGAACTGCTGCTACTGAGAGAATCGGAAATGACGAAAAAAAGTCTCTGTACAGACAGAGGTGCACCTCCAATGTAGCAGAAACGCCAACCTGAGTCGGCACAACAGAAGCTGCGGTCTCGAGGCCCTGATGAACAGGACGAGAGGTGGCCTGCCTCTCGATAGTATCCCCCGAACCGAAGTGATAAGATCATGTCTCCATAACCATCATGAAGACAGATCAAAACAAGAAACAATTTCTGAGAATGAAGCAAAATTTCAAAGAAGGACAGTTTATATTCAAGGGAAAAACAATAAGCAGCAAATTTAGATAAAAGGGATCTGGAGTTTTTCCTAATGTAATTTAGTACCTTCAAAATATCCTACTCCTACTGCAGGCTGTAGTGATACTCTAGTTCGAATACCACTACACATAAACTCGACCTGCATGGGCCACCACTAAAAATGTGTCACGACCTGCATGGGCCACCACTAAAAACGTGTCACGACCCGCACCCACTGTGAGGGTACGAGAACAACAACGCCCAGCCTACGCCACAGTATCGACGGTAGAATGCTGTCCTAGGTCACAACATCTAACAATATAATTCTAAGCAGTTTATACTCCCCGAATGGGAGTGACATAGCAGAAGTAAACTCAATCACAACTAAGGAAGAAGAAAGCACGATATGATATAGAACTCAAGAAAAATACAGATGATCAGACAGTCTAAGATAACATCTCAGCAGATATCTAGAGTACAAGATCTCAGCTACTGAATATGAAAGAATATACAACCCAGATCTCAAGACAGAAATAAAGTCTATCTACTAGTCTCAAGACAACATAAGTAAGATAAGGCCTAACTAAGCTAGTCTAGGCAGTAGGACAAAGTCGTCAGCTAGAGCTGTCCCGTAGAAGGTATCCACACAGGCCTCCTCCTCGTCCTCTATAATATTTTTAATTGGTCCAGTCAGGACAGGAGCGAGCACAATACATCTCAACAGTTCATAGCAGGTTAGAAAATATAATCATACAGTAAAGTAAGATACAGGTACTGAAGGAATGCAGTATGTAAACAGAGAGAGAACTGTAATAGAAATATCTACTATAATTCCCACGTTGACTCTCCCAAGGAGTGATGACCCCAAGCAACACGGACAAGACTAATTGTTCGGTTCTTGAGTATCTTCTCTCTTCATCAAAAATAGACACAGGATGTTCCTCGTAAGACAGGTTGGTACCAACAACCAGCTCCGAATGATCGAGGACATGACTTGGGTCCGATACATACCTACGTAATTGAGATACATGAAACACGTCATGCACCTCTCGTAACGAAGGTGGGAGGGATAAACGATAAGCAATATCGCCTATCCGATCAAGGATAACAAATGGGCTCACGTACTGCGGACTCAATTTCCCGCGAACGCCAAATCTAATGACCCCACGAGTAGGTGAGATCCGCAAGAATACATGGTCCCCAACAGAGAACTCTAACGGCCTACGATGCTGGTCCGCCCAATGAAGATGCCGGTCCTGCGCAACTCGAAGTCGCTCTCTAATTCCCTTAACCACTTCAACCGTCTGAATAATCATTTATGGGTCTAACATCTTCCTCTCTCCGATATCATCCCATGCAAGCGGTGACCTGCACTTCTTACCATATAATGCCTCAAATGGTGCCATCTGGATACTGGCTTGATAACTATTATTGTATGAGAACTCGACTAAGTGCAGGTGACTCTCTATGACCCTCCAAAATCTAGAGTGCAAGCTCGTAACATGTCTTCTAAAGTCTGAATCATTCTTTCTGATTGTCCATCCGTCTGCGGATGGTAGGTCGTGCTAAATCTTAACTTGGTACCCAGACTATGATGTAAGCTCTTCCAAAAATGTGATGTAAAGCGGGTATCTCGATCCGACACAATACTGACAGGGACTCCATGCTGCCTGACTATCTGTTGTATATACAACTCTGCCAACTTTTCTGTAGATTGTCCTACTCTGAAAGGAAAAAAGTGTGCTACCTTCGTAAGTCGGTCCACTATCACCCAAATAGCGTCCTTACCACTTGGTGATCTCGGTAAACCGGTCACAAAGTCCATTATAATATGCTCCCATTTCCATTCCGGAATAGGAAGCGGTTGTAATAACCCAGCTGGCCTCTGCTGTTCTGTCTTCACTTGCTGACATACCAAGCAACGGGAAACAAATCTAGCTATCTCCCTCTTCATCCCGTTCCACCAGAAATGCTGCTTGATATCTTGGTACATCTTGGTCCCTCCAGGATGAATAGAGTACTGAGAACTGTGAGCTTCTGCCATAACCTCCTGTCTGATATCTCCACTAGGCACACATAGACGTAATCCAAACCTAAGTGTACCATCTTCATGAATTCTCATCTCCTTCCTGAGTCCTGACTCACACTCTGCCCTAAGCTTCTGAATCCTTGGGTCTTGTGCCTGAGCTACCTTGATTCTGCCTACCAAGTCGGATTGAACTTGCAGACTTATTAGAACTCCTACATCACTAGGAAGTATAACTTCGATGCCCATCTCCTGAAGGTCTTCTAAGATATGCCTCTGTGTTGTCAACATAAATGTGCCGCCTCTCCTGCTGAGAGCGTCTGCTACTACATTAGCCTTGCCTGGATGATACTAAAGCTCCACGTCATAATCCTTGATCAACTCCAACCATCTTCTCTGCCTCATGTTCAACTCTTTCTGAGTAAAGATGTACTTCAGACTTTTATGGTCTGTGTACATGTCCACTCGGTCACCATATAAATAATGCCTCCATAGCTTCAGAGCAAACACTACTGCCGCTAACTCCAAATCATGAGTTGGGTAATTCTTCTCGTGGTCCCGAAGCTGCCTAGATGCATATGCTATCACCTTCCCATGTTGCATAAGGACACATCCAAGTCCTTTACCTGACGCATTATAATATACTGTAAAACCTCCGGGTCCAACTGGCAATGTAAGAATAGGTGCAGATATCAACTTCTGCTTCAAAGTCTCAAATGATGTCTGACATTCTGCCGACCAAACGAATGATACGTCCTTCCGGGTCAAGCGGGTCATGGGTGCTGAAAGCCTTGCAAAGTCTGACACAAACCTTCTGTAATATCCTGCCAATCCCAAGAAACTCCGCACATCTGCTACGGTCTTGGGTACTGGCCAACTTTCTACTGCTTCTATCATCTTGGAATCTACTGCTACTCCAGCTCCTGATATGATATGACCCAAAAATGAAATGTGATCCGTCCAGAATTCACACTTGTTGAGCTTGGCATACAACTGGTTCTCTCTCAGAACCTGCAACACTTTCCTGAGGTGGTCTTCATGCTCCTCTTCACTAGCAGAGTATACGAATGTCGTCAAGAAACACAATGACAAACTGGTCTAAGTATGGCATAAAGATGCGATTCATCAAATCCATAATATTGCTGGAGCATTGGTCAAACCAAACGGCATTACTAAGAATTCATAATGTCCATACTTCGACCTAAATGCTGTCTTGGGAATATTTCCTTCCGAACCCTCACCTGATGATACCCTGAACGAAGATCTATCTTGGAGAAAACTCTAGCTTTGCTCAACTGATCAAATAAGTCGTCGATCCTGGATAATGGATACTTGTTCTTTACTGTTGTCGCGTTAAGCTTCCTGTAGTCAATGCACAATCTGGATGACCCATCCTTCTTCCCCACAAGTACCACTGGTGCTGCCTATGGTGACACGCTGGCTTGGATAAACTTCTTCTCTTTCAGTTCCTCTATGTGCTGATATACCTTGGCCTGCTCTGAATCCGCCATTCTGTAAACTCGATCTGATATCGGTTTAGTTCCTGGTGCCAATTCTATACTGAACTCAATATCTCTAACCGGTGGTAGACCTGGGAGTTCTTCGAAAATACGTCTAGAAACTCTTCAACTACCTTCGGAATCTGAACTTCTTCCATTGTCGCTATTACTCCCTGCTCTTGCTGAGTTGCCCCTGATCTGACTAAGGTGAACCGCTTCATGCCTGGAACATCAAATACACTTCCTCTACGATAATCTATTATCGTATGACTGTCTTTCAGCCAGTCCATGCCTAAAATAACGTCAAAATTTCCAATAGGAAATTCTATCAACCGGGCGGGTAAGGAATGCCTGCAAACTACAACGCTACATGCTAAAATAACTCTACTGACTCCTATGAGCCTATTACCAGTGAGTATATTCAACCTCCCTGGCAATACCTCGAACTCCATTCCTAGTCGTGTCGCAAATTGTGCAGATATAAATGAATGGGATGCTCCTGAATCAAACAATGCTACTGCGGGATATGAGACAACGAGAATGTTACCTGCCACAACATCTTCCGATGCCAATGTCTCCTCCAAGGACAGAGTGAATGCTTGCCCTCGACCTCCTTGCTGATTTCCATGCTGCGGCCTAGCCTGATGCTGTTGCTGGCCCCTTTCTTGATGCTGGGTGGTTTATGCTGGTGTTGCTGCATCGGCAGCCCCTGCTGCCGAAACATCTGAGCCTGCGGCATAAACGGACGCTGTGCCAACGGCCTTACTGCCACTGCTGGTCCTCGATACTGCCCTGCCCCTGGTGCTGGCAGAGCAGGAAACTGCTGTCCTGGTCCTTCTGACCTCGAATTCATGGGACATGTGGTAACCCGATGGTCTGGATTTTTACATATCAGACACAGTCCATTCAATGTCCGACACACTCTAGTGTGCCCCATCTTCACACAATAAGTGCAGCCCGCCGGGGGTTGCTGGTTCTTCCTCTGTTGCTATTGCTGCTGCCTAGGTGGTGGTGCTGGTCCTCGTATCGCCACATCGTGGATACGAATGCCAGTAGATGGTGTTGTTATTCGGGGCGCTGCTCCCCCTCCTCCTTCAATCTGACTGTGGGACCTCTTCTGACCCCCAGTCCTTGCCGTAAGCCTCTGAATGGTGATCTCATGCCTTCGAGTTGTCGTCAATACTTCGTCAAAAGTTTGGTAATTGTGCCCCTCTATCAATTGCAAGAGCTCAAGATGAAACCCGTGCTGAAACCTCATAGCCCTCTAGCGCTCTATTGCTACCATCTCTGGGGCGAATCTATTCAATCTGCAGAACTCCGCTGTATAAGCATCTACAGTCTTCGGCCTGCCTGAGGTTGATAAATTTCTGTTGTAGCTCAAACTATGCCACAACTCCATAGTACTTGGTCTTGAATCTTACAGTAAAATCGTCCCAAGCCACAGGACGTCTGATGTCCACTTCCTCTGATTCCCACCAATCACGTGCGAGATCCTGAAGTAACAACTTCACTAGATCCATACGTTCTTCTGCCGGTACCTTAGCTGCTGTCAAAATTGCCTCAATATCCTTAAGCCATCCATCTGCTGAGATGGCATCCTCCGTGCCTCGAAATGGCGAGGGTTGTACTTGCAAAACCTGGCTGATGCTCCTGAATCAGTCCTCATTCCTCTTTCCAAAGCCGTCTGCAATCCTTGGTTGAGCAACACATTCTGCTCTTGTAGCTGAGTGTGCATGCGCTGCTGGGCCAACATCTGATGTTGCTGAGTAGCCATCATTCCTCTCATGATCTCCAGAAGGGCTGGTGTGTCCACTTGGGTAGGTGGAACTGTTGGTGGTGGTGGAACATCCGGATACTGCGATCCAGCTGCTGCTTCCACTATCACTTCTTCCTGGGTAGCCTCATGAGGTGAGATTGGCCCTTGTTGCTGACCAACAGGGTCAGGTTGTCCATGTTGCCCCTGCTATTGTCCAGCTCTGACCGATGCGGACGAAGTGCCCCTAAGAAAAGGGACAAGAGAACAATCAAACAACCGAACATGAAGGATCAATAAAGTCAAAGGATACCAGAATGTCAAGCAAGGGTTGAGAATAATGAATCATGAGATCAAGGGGGAAATACGTGTGATTGAGACATCCTATAAATCAAAACACCCCACAAGTCTGAAATCAGACCTGTATGGGCCACCACTAAAACTTTGTCACGCCCCAGAACCAGAATACTGGAGAGCGGAGGAATGACTCAGCCAGCTACGTATTACGGGTAGATGAATACCGTATAATACGATCAATGCTGTCTAACCAGACGAGGGGGTGCATACTACATGAAAGTCTTACTATGGTCACTTCACCTCTATTGTCTCAATCATTCAAATAAGAAGCAGAAATAGAGAACATGTAAGATAAAGCAGTAAGGCGTCCCAAACGCTCAGTCAAAATGTTCTGGAGATCTGGCTTTACAAAACATAGCCAGATGGTATAGTAACATATACACAATTGTTATCAGCTGCAGTCTGACTTAATTACAATCATGTAAAAGTAAGTACAAGACAATCCGACTAACATGTCGGTGCCAAACGGCTAAGTATAAAGTAAATATCAAAACGAGCGGTGGAGTAAGGAACCCACTCGAGTCCTCATGCGATCATTCCTCTAGTATTGACCATCTTGGAGGTAGAAGTAAGCTGGATCCTCGAGGACCGGCTCTAAATCTGGCCATGCAAAACCAGAGAGGTTAGACCTCTAATAGCAAGTACCACAAGAAAGGACGATATGAAGGATTAACCAGTAAGTAAGAGAATATATAATAGATCTCTGCTCTCCACTAGGATTCACATAACATTACGACACTTCGAACCAACCTTCCAACCAAACAAGGACAGAAGTTGGCCCGTCATGTCCTGACATTCTGATCATCTCAGTTAGGCAACAGAGTAGGTACAGTACATAAACAAATCATCTTGAACGGCCAATCAACTACTACGGCTTGCTATTGTGAGTCCCAAGTTATCCTGGATTTATGCAAATAGGAATTTCTCAGTTCTTACTATGTGCGAGCAAGGATAGTCTATCCAGTCAATCAATTGTGCCAATCATATAATTAGACGAGTCCCAGCGGGACGCCCGCCGTTAATATAGCATGTACAATAATATAAGCAGATACCGTTCCCTGCCCGTGTGACAGATTTACAGTATTTGTGGGAACCAGCCGGCCTGTCGGGCACTACTAGTCCCAAGAGGGCTGCCATGTAAGAACTCGGGAATCCGTTCTCTCCATGCAATCATTATTTTATTTAACTTAATAGTCTCTATGTTGAGTGAAGTCCCATGCCGTAGATCATGGTCATTCAAATGAGTACTTTTATACAGGGTACGATATGCGCAACTCTACAACGATACCCGTGCGGCTAGGTTGTAGGTCTTACATAGCGTAATGCAACAATCAAATCTAACCACGAAATAATCATGCCTTGACCATAAAGTACACATGCTATTTTTGTAAGATAAATAAATAACTAAATAAATAAATAAATAATTTGAAACCTACATGTGCCTGTATGCCAATATTCGGGATCGGCTAATCGATAGTAATAGTTCATTACATGAACGTGTCTCATTCATTCAATTCAATAAGACGACTAGCCAGTCTCTTAGTTCCAACTAGGAACGCATGGTCAATTATTAGTCAATGTCACAATCATTATCAATGGTGACAAGGCATGAAAGTCAATTAGTATTACTTGGGGTCGAGCCTATAACTCCTCAGAGTTAAGTTCTAGTCATACTGGGTATCCATGGATCAATCAAGATACATGACACATTCCACATAATACTGTATTAACAATATTAACATATCATGATTTATCAAGTTCATGCAAAAAGGCGTAAGGGTATAATAAAGAATTATCATACCATCATTAAATGAATAAGTTATAGAGCAAATAGTAACACCCAGGTTAGAAAGTCATGCCAACAAGTCTAGGCTAAGGCTAACAAGTCACGCCAAGTCTAGTAGGAGTGAGCGTGAAAAGTGATGCATGTTGGCACGCACAGTGTGAGCGTGAAGGAAAATTCACGCACGCACAGTGTGAGCGTGAAAAAGTGAGCGTGAAAAATGAGCGTGGAAAATGAGCGTGGAAAATGAGCATGGAAAATGGGCATGAAAAGTAAGCGTGGAAAAGTGATAAGAAATTCACGCACACATGCAAAGATGGTGCGTAACTCAAAATTCACGCTGACATGAAAGGACGTGTGCGTGACTAAAAATTCACGCAAACACGTAAAGACGTGTGCGTGACTAAAAATCCACGCACTCATGCAAAGATGTGTGCGTGACTGAAAATTCACGCACGCTCGTCAAGACGTGAGCGTGACGAAAATACACGCACGCACGTAAGAACGTGTGCGTGACTAAAAATTCACGCACTCATGCAAGAATGTGAGCGTGACTAAAATTTATGCAGACACGTAATTCACGCAGACACGGAAGAACGTGAGCGTGACTCAAAATTCACGCAGACACGTAATAACGTGAGCGTGACTCAAAATTCACGCAGACACGTAATAACGTGAGCGTGACTAAAAATACACGCAGACACGTAAGAACGTGAGCGTGACTAAAAATACACGCAGACACGTAAGAACGTGAGTGTGACTGAAAATCCACGCAGACACGTAAGAACGTGTGCGTGACTGAAAATCCACGCAGACACGTAAGAACGTGTGCGTGACTGAAAATCCACGCAGACACGTAAGAACGTGAGCGTGACTGAAAATCCACGCAGACACGTAAGAACGTGTGCGTGACTCAGGAACCTTCGTCCCAAGCCAGAAATAAAGTTCCCATGGTTCAGAACCCATGGACAACCGAGAATACCACAACTTAGATCTGGGAGAAACAAGCCAACGAAATCAAAAATACTAAGTACTAAACTCTCTCAGGATCATGAGAGGAAGAATAGTGAACCATAAAAATGGTTCTCCAAGCAAGAAGCAAGATTGCACTTGCCTGCTGCTACTGCTGGTAGGTGGAGAAGTGATGAGAGGAAGAAGAAGAAGTAATGGTGAAGAATGAAAGTTATGAGGAGAGAGAATCAGATGGAAGCTTTAAATAGGGAAGGGTGGTAGGTGGGGTTATTGGGTCGGGTTCACTCGGATCCAAACCAATACAACCCGAAAGCAAGCAGAGAGGTTAAAAGCAGAAAATAAATGCAGGAAATAAAATTACAGGAATTAAAATGCAGGAAATAAAATTGCAGATAATTAATTAACATGAAATTAAAGGAATTTAAATACAGGATAATACATGATAAATACTAAATAAATATACATGAGTTGTACATGTATAAAAAAATATGCATTCTTGGAACGGGGAGTGACACACACACTGGCCAAGTGTGGGATGGCTATCATTCTTGTATAATTTACAGGGAGGTGGTTCGAGTATTTGGGAATGTTTACATGTCTACTCAAGTGTTTTTCCGCCCAACTCGTACGAGTGAATCCATAACACGACATGTAAATCGAGAATAAATCTAGCCAGAACATGAAGGTGCTTGTAGGTGATTCTTGTAGTGGTTCTTGTAATAGAGGCTAGACAAGTAAGGTGTGTGTGTCATATACATGAATTCCAGAAATATCAATCCGTGTTTGTAACAGAGAATCAAATAGAACTGACTAGAACCGAAATATAGAAATCGACAAGTAAATGAAAGAATTATCAGAGAATGTACTCGCATGTTATCCTGAGTGACTAATGAATACAGATGTCCGAACCGGAGTCACAATATCCTATTTAGAGCAACCACAGGTTACAAAGTGTCTAATATGAAATAAGAGAAATTGTAATGCATTCTAAATGATTCTAGGTCATTTTTGGGTCAAAGTCAACCTTTGGTCAACTCTGGTCAACCCTGGTCAACTATTCTGGTCAAACTAGGTCAACCCTAAGTCAACTAGTCTATTATTCCAAGTTTAAGTCAAACTTGAGTCATCTAGTCATTTCAAGCCTATTTGGTCAATTCTAGGGTCCACTTTGTCCCATAGTTGACTTTGGTCAACTTGGCTCATAATTTGGTCAACAATGCCTAAAAAGGCCTCTTGGGTCAATCTCTAAACTAAACTCACTAATCATAGGCTAATCTAACTTAGCTAACAATATACCTATAACAATTATCATATATATATATATATATATATATATATATTTATATATATATATATATATATATATATATATATATATATATATATATATATATATAGACACACACACACACACACACACACACACACACACACACAACTACTATATATGATATCTAAAAATATATACCTATATGTATATAAGGAAATGAAAGATATATACATATATATGTATGTGTGTGTGGTTGTAGGAAAGGGGCAACCCAATCTCAGATTTTTGAGATTGAATCCCAAGTCAAACATCCCCCATTCAATACACAACACAACTATATATATATATATATATATATATATATATATATATATATATATATATATATATATATATATATATATATATATACAAGAAAATAGAAGAAGTATAAATACAAGTATGTGTGTGTGTGTGTGTGTGTGTGAACTGCTGTGTGTGTAAGGGGCTGGAAATGGTAGAATCTGAGAATCACATAACATATATATATATATATATATATATATATATATATATATATATATATATATATATATATATATATATATATATATCTTCTTTATACAAATATATATATATATATATATATATATATATATATATATATATATATATATATATATATATATATATATATATATATATATACAAATATCTTATTTGTATATATATATATATATATATTCTTTATACAAATATATATATATATATATAAATATATATATCTTCTTTATACAAATATATATATATATATTCTATATAAAGAAGAAAAATATATATATATATATATATATATTCTATATAAAGAAGATATATATATATATATCTTCTTTATACAAATATATATATATATTTAAAAAAAAAATATATATATATATATATATATATATATACAAATATCTTATTTGAATATAAAGAAGATATATATATATATATATATATATATATATATATATATATATATATATATATATATATTAACATATAGAAAGATAGAGGAAAAGGGGTGTGTGTGTGCTGTGGAGGGGGTTAATGCTGTCGAGACTGCCCCAACAATCCCAAGCCCAACTGAAACCATAAACTTATATATAAGGCTATATATATACTACATTATGTACATATAGATATATATATACAAAGGAAAACTATATAACGTAGGGATTTATATATGATTGAAAGTAAACATAGTCTAACTACATAATCAAATTCAGAATCTAATTAAACCTAAACTCTAAACTCAGAAATCTGAGTTAAAACCCAAAAATCAACTCAAAATAATCTAACCGATAATCGAAACCCAATTCGATACCCAAAATCCAAAATACAGAACTAGAACTCGTGAAACTCGACAAACACGAAGGTATACACGTGTGTGTCATGCTCGTGTCCTCACATAGTCGAACCCGTGTTCGTATTGTGTCCAGTCAGTGTGTATCGTACGGGTACGTGCACGCGTGAACAGAAACGTGCTCGTGGGTACGTGCCGCGCTCAATAGAATGTCACACGCAACACGAGGGGCCTCGTGGTCATGCACGTAGCTAGGCGGGATCTAGGTCTAGGTGTACCCCACACAGACACATGTCCACATCGTGTCCACATGTCGTACGAGACGCGCATCGGCGCGGCTGTGCGCGTGTGCATGGTGTCAGTCGAATCAGTGCAGACGCGATAACTTTACGAATACTCAACGAAATCTCGTGAAATTTTACGAGCACGTGGGCAGAGGTTGCCTCCACGTGTCCACAAAATTTCACGCCAAACTGTGTCGTATCCATCGAGTTATGATACTCAAACTGTAGGATAGTGCATGGGCTGTACGCATACGCGCGCGCGGCCTCGTAGGCGCGTGTCGACCTCCGTAGGTCGCGACACAAGCCACATCATGCCACGTGGTCGATTCTAGGGGTAACCTAGGTCTAGGGCTATGTGTCCATGGTCATGTTTGTTTCCTCGTCGCGTCGTGTCCACGAACGAAGGCCGTGTCAGCGGCGTTTTTCGCGCGCGTGCACGGTTCAGCCGAACCAGTGCGGCTTCGATTTCTCCGTCCACGCTCCACAAAATGTCATAAAATTTAGTAGCACATGGGTAGAGGTTACCCCCACATGTCCATAAAATTTCACGTGAAACCGTGTCATGTGCGTTGAGTTATGACACTCGAGGAGCAGGACACGCATGGGGATCCCGTACACGCGTGTCCGTATCCGATTTGGACACTAAAAATGTGTCAAATCGAGATCCGTCTTCATAAAAGTTGTTTCAAATATACACAGCAACAAATTCATGAAAACGAAATAAAAAAATATGAACTTTCGATTCTAAGAGGCATTTCGTCGAACACGTGTTCTAATACACCGACACGTGTCCGATACACCTATCAAACGGATACGAAATTCTACCAAACTACATGGACAGATACGGGGTACCTAGATGGATGCATCTACAAAGAAAAATTGAAATTTACAGGTGTTTAGAGAGGTTTACCTATTGAGAGTCAATATCTCAAAGAAACGAGCCTCCAAACGCGTCGACGTCGATTTCCTCCGATCCAACGCCTCTGATTCATTGCTAGCAAGTCTCCAGCAAGGTCCTCTCCTCCCAGGGATTGCAACGCACTTCATTTGCATTGATTTGGATGAGAATTGAGGAAAATAGGCTATTGGAAGAGGAGGGCAATTTTTAGGATTTGAGAAACTTGACGGCTACAATATTTTGCACATAAAGAGGGGGGGCTACTGTTTGGCCAGCCAGGGGGTTTGCTAGGGTTTGGTTAGGGTTTAGGACGGGCCATCATGCAATTAAAATCCATATAAAGCCCATTAGCAAAAAGGCCAAGAAGCCATAAGCTAAAATAGCCTAAAAATGATTTAATTTGTTTCCTAAAAAGGACTAATGCTCTAAATTGAAATCTAATTAGCTAAATAGGATTCTAATCACATGATTAGTCTTCTAATCAAGATTATCTATGGTTAAACCATCTGCTACTACCAAAAACACTAATCAAGGACTAAACACCAATCAATTTAATAATAAAATAATAAAAAATTTAAATTATCACACAAGTACTAAAATATCCCAATTTAGAAAAGTGGTGGTGATACACACTTGGGTGCAAGCGACGCTATCGGTCGTTTTATTGCTTTTGTTTACTTCTTTTACATTGACTTAGCCTAGTGACCACCCATTGATGATGAGGTATTGGTATATCTTATACGGCCTTAACACTTGCTTTAACACGTGTTGTGTGTCACATATAGGATACGTACTCATATAGTCGGCTGGTGTCACGACCCGCGCCCTGATTAGGGGCACGAGTACGTGGTTACGTCCAGCCTACGCCGCAGAATCGGCAGTAGAACGCTGTATAGGTCGTCTATAAATACTACAACTAGACAATATAAGGGTACCTGTCATCTCCGCACAGAGGAATATATATAGCATAACTCAATCACAAAGACAAAACTAAGATAGATAGTACGGAAAGGAAATATAATAGATGTGAAAATAGGAAATAAGTTCAACATCCAACACAGCCGAAGAGAAACAACATCACAGAGTCACAAATATATAACTATAAGCTACTACAGTCTAAAACAAAAGCTGGATCGCAGTCCAGGCAAGCCTAACAAAACTAACTACTCTGGGAGTGCAACGTTTAGTGGCTCAACTAACAGGTCACAGTCCTGGCCTAATTCTCCATCTGTCTCAACCCCATAGTATGTCGAGCAGTCTGCCTCAGAAACATCTGTAATATATCAATGGTATCCTGTCAGAAAAATGAGCAAGTACAAACACTAACAGCAGTTCCATATGAATTGACAAATTCTATAAGAGACAGTATAATGAAATACAAGACAAAGACATGGGATAACTTGGGAGTCATTCGAAAGTCGAGCTACAACCCGTAAACCAAACAAGGACCGGGGTTGTAACCCTTCTCCCGAACAGAACCTAGCCTCCAATCAAGGTATAGCATAAGAGCATGTAGAACATGTGAAATACAAGACAAAATCAACAGAAAATATATAATAGGATGTGAGTACTGAATAGGACGACAATATATAGGATGACTTGGAAACTATTCGGAAGCCGATTTACAACCCTTAAACCAAATAAGGACCGGGGTTGTAACCCTTCTCCCGAACAGAACTTAGCCTCCTATAATAAATAAATATAAAATGTGCCTTAAATTATTAGTGCGTTATGTGATCGGCTTGAAAAACATGATCAGGCTTTCCATTTCATCGGCTATGAACAAGTGTACAACAGAGCAGGATAAGACAGGCCACCATGGAAAGTTATGAACAAGTGGGGTCAGGCTTTACCCGTCGTGAGCGAGGGTTAGCTATGCACAAGAACAAGTACAAGTGTGAAGAACAAGTAGGGATTTTGATCACACAACCACTAGTAACTCCCATTCCCGAATAGTATAAAGGATCCAGACATGACACGTCATGACATGGGATTCCGTAAGAGGGTAGCAAGTCCCCTTAGGAATCGGTGTCTATACAAGTACAGGGAACAAGACAGGAAATGTACCAATATACCAAGTAATCCAGGAACAACATCTTATGTCATGATCCAACATATACTAGTCCGTGAACTATTGTGTCTGGAAATCAAGTAAGACACTACAACTGAATCGGATATAGCAGATATCATGACAATGAAAACTATCATTGAATGTACTCGCCTGTGGTCCTGAACTGATAAGGTGAACAGATGCTCAGAGTAATCACAGACCTAAAGATGAGATACTATGAGTTCAAACAGGGTTTAATAATGAAAGGAAAGCCAATCTAGTCATGATATGCAAGTCTAAGTCAAAACAAGGTCAAACTAAGTCACACCAAGCTAAACTAGGTCATACTAGGTCAAACTAGGTTATACTAGGACAACCAAGGTCAAACAAGGTTACATGAAGTCATTCCAAGTCAAACTAGGTCAATCTGGGTCAAGGGTTGACTTACAGTTGACTTTTGGTCAAAAAGTCAACTCTGGTCAACTCTGGTCAACACTAAGTCAATCCTAGGTCAACCCTAGGTCAAACTAGTCAAATAATGACTAACAGTTGACTTTCAGTCAACTGGTCAACTCTGGTTTAGTTTTGGGTCAATTCTAGCCATTATTAGGCTAAGTTTGACTTTCGGTTGACTTTCGTTGACTTTTGGTCAAAACGGTCAACCGAGGTCAAAACTAGTCTAAGGGCACTAATCCTAACAATTACCAACCAAGAGAACCTATATCTAGGCACATCTTAAACTATCTAACTCAAAACTTACAATTACCCTATTACCTTAACTTACCTTTACCAAGGTAATTTCCATTACCTTGCCCCAATACAACGGTAACCCATCTATACCTTGGAATACTAACCTGGGCTTCTTAGGGTAGCCAGACACTAACCTATCTAACTATTACCAACCATAAACTCCTACTATCTTGGACATCAAAACTATCTTTTCTAATATATTACTTTCCTACACATTACCTTAAGGTAATCTTGAGATATCAAGATACCACATCTAACATAACCTATTCTTCTAAACCACACTCTCTCTCCCTCACAAATATCATCTATCTAACTCCCATCTAACTTAGAATGCTACTTCTAAAATAACTCTCAAAAACCAACTCAAACATCTACCACAAACCCCTAACGTATCTTAACATGACATATAACATAACATGACCAACCTTATTTTCTACCACTAGAAACACTACCCCACTAACCACCTAACACACTAAAAACACTCTCTAACTTAGGGGTTTCATAGTACTAAATGTGGTTGACAAGTGGGGGTAGGCATTTGGGGCTAAGGTGGGTCAAAAGGGGATGTTTCGGGGCCACAAAAATCCCAAAAAACCATCCTGCACTGCTTCCTGCTTACCGCTTTTTCCTACTTACTGCTTACTGCTTTTTTCTGTTGCTTTCCTGCTTATTCTCTCACTTTCTAACCATCTATCCATACACACAAATAAATATATATGCACAATCCACACACACACACACACACACACACACACACACACACACACACACACACACACACATATATATATATATATATATATATATATATATATATATATATATATATATATATATATATACACACATGAAAATATTTTAAGAACACACTTAAAATAGACACACACACACAACTTATATATATATAAGAAACATGAATAAATATGTAAGGACACTCAAGAACAACATTTAAAACATCAAAAATCTGAGATTAAACATTTAATAAATCATTCAAACATAAAAACAAACACAAAGTGTGTCCAAATTTGAGGGTTTCCCACATGGACACAAAGCACAACAAGGACACTCCTAAATATCTCCAAATGGACACAAAATGGACACAAATGGAGACACAACCATGGGGTCATTCCTATGGCTTTAAAATAATCCTATATGCATGTAGGATCGAAATAGAGGATAGATTTTACCTTCCAGGAGGTGAAATCCAAGGGAACTCCTTCCGATACGACACCGACACGAAGGGATCTCCAAATGGACACGAACCAAAGCCAAATCCTCCCAAACTTGGCTAACACCCTCTCTTCATGGAGTAGAGAAGAAATGAAGAAGATTTGGTAGAAGAAAGGATTGATTTGGAGATGAAATCAATGGAGGTTCCTCTCAAATTTGGGGAAGAACAAGAGAGAAAATTTTGGAGGCTAAGAATGAAAATAAAAGTGACTCATGCCCCCTCCATTTGTGGCTGGCCCTATATGGCCATGTGTCCCCATTTTGGAAAGTCCAAAATGCTCTCCCATGACTCCTATTGGTTTTAATTAAAATAAGGTTTTGGTTTGGGGCTAAATTAGTCTAATTTAAGTCTCTAATTAACAAAACCTAGTCATAAAATTTAGTCTAACCATACTAATTTAAATATTGTCATATGTGGGCCATGCCTAACAAATGAGTGGGTCCCACTAGTGTTAAACCTACCCCGGGTCTCCGCTACAAGTCGGATTGAGTTAAAATTCGAACCCGACGCAAATAACCCCAAAACAATATCATAAATAATAAAATAAATTCAAAAAATATTCTAAAATAAAAAATGGCCAAAATACTCCTGTTCTTGAAAACTGGGGGTGACAAATCTATCCACCTTAAAAAAAAATTTGTCCTCGAAATTAAAACAAAGCAATCACAAGAAACACATGCAGAAAACAATACCATTCAAATACTTTAAAAAAATCACCAATAAAAAATCTCTTTGAGGCACATCAAACACTTGTAAATAAAAACTGATACGTGTTCGATACGGACACGAAACTAGCACAAAATTACTCCTATCAAAAGTCAAAATTAACAATCTCCAATGTAATAAATATCAAAATAATTCAAAGAGGTCAAATGACCAAAATACTCTTAGGCCAGAAATGATATTAAAATATCCTAATCACATGGTTAGGCTCTAGGTCAAACAGTCCCTAGGGTTTCACTAGCAAAGCATCAAAATCACAAGTCATGGCTTAAAAATTTGAAATGATAAAAATCTCCAAAATCAAAGCATGAATTAAATGACAATAATTAAATGACTAAAGTTATAAAATTTAAAATTACTATCAATTAGAAACTGGGTGCTACAAGTCTATCCACCTTAGAAGAATTTATCCTCAAAAATTAAGGTGGTAGTGCTCCTTATAGGTCAAACATCCCACAAACAAAATATTAAAATCATGCAGTTCGATAATCATATACGTCTGTCCAGAATCATGATACTCAGAATCTCCGTCATGCTAGTAAGCAAGGCTACGATAATCACAGAGTCCTTAACTAAGGTACATACCTCTAGAATCATGGTATTTAAAATTTTTGCATTGCCGCATGCTTGGCAGCGAAAACCTTAAATTTCTATACCCGGGAAATACGTCCATAATCCGATTATATGTCCTCACGATGCCTGCTAGCATGACCCTAGAGGATTCTAAAATCTCATAATCGAGGCGACCTAGCCCATACGACTTATCTCAGAAGAAAATCACATCACAAGAAAAAATTTTTATCAAACGATCAAGGAACAGATGGAATCGAATTTCAAGACAGTTATAAGGAGGCAATACGGAAATGAGATCGAAAGATTGGAACCTGCAATCTGCCCTGCTACTGCCTGAGTGCCCTCAACTGTCATGGCGAAAGCTCACCCCTGCTGGCCTCCCCTAGCCTGCTGTACTCTGTCCTAGCCTGTCTGTCTGGCTGCACGAGCAGCACAGTTCTTCATCTGGTGATCTGGAGCTCCACAGAATAAACAAACTCCCAGCCTCATCCTGCAAACCTCCCGGGTGTGCCCCATCTTCTTGCAGAAAGCACACTGGATGGCCTGCCTCTTGCCCTGACCCTGCTGCTGGTCGACACGTGCTGGTGCCTGCTGAAGCTGTAATTGAGGCTGCTGCTGAAACTGCCTCTGCTAGAAGTGAGGGCGCTTCGCCAGCCCCGCACTGGAACTCGCTCCAAGAACGTCACTGCCCCTCTTCGGCTTGAGGCTGAAGTCCTCCTCTGCTATCTGCACCTCCATCAGTATCTGCTTGAAGGTCGCATCACGTCGCCCGGAAGTACAAGTACGAACCGCATGAATAAGGCCACTCCGGAACTTGCAGGCCTTATACCCCTCATCCTGGATCAGATCTGGTGCAAACCTACTCAGACGAAAGAACTCCGCTGCATACTCGTCCACCGACGAGTTCCCTTGCTCCAATCCGACGAACTGGGCCTCCAGAGCTGTCAGAGCCACATCGGGGTAGAACTTCTCCTTGAAGAGCCGCCTGAAGTTCTCCCATGTCAAACCTCTCACTGACGTACGAGGATCCGTGCGAAACCATGTCAAGGCGATGTCAAAGAACTGACTCGCCGCTGCTGTGACCCATAGTCCCCTCGGAACATCTACTAACTCGAGGCTCCTCTGGACGTCCTCCAACCAGTCATCTGCATACAGGATACCCTCGGTACCCTTGAAGTCCTTCGGGTTCATCTTCCTGAAATCTAGACAAGTACCAGGCCTTCCCTGACCCTGCTAATGAATTGGGGCACCCTGAATTGTACCCGGTACAATCCTCTCTACTGCTGCCATCGCCAGCTGGTGGGAGTTCTCCATGCTCTGCTATAACACCGCTATCTGGCGGTTATGTGCCTTAGCCTGGGCCCTCTGGGTCTGCAATATTTGCTGTAGAAGGGCCATCATCTGCTGTGCATCCGTCGGTAGCGGAGGCGTCGGTAGAAGAGTCTCAGGAATGACTATAGACGGTCCCGCTGCTGGAGGTGGAAGACCTCCTGGAACTGTCGCTGCTACTCCCGCCTGAAGGACAGGAACTGAGGTGATAACTCCCTCAACTGCAGCTCCCGCAGTCGGAGGTGGAGGTCCTACCGGATCGGGCCTCTCTGGAACAAAACTAGATCCTGCTGCCTGAGAGCAGGTAATCGTCATCCTGAGGATAGATTGAAACAAGAAGATCAATATGGCACATGATAAGGAATATCAAGGAAGGACAATTGAATTCAATGCAAGAAGAGTTGTCATGGTAATCAAAAGATCAAAATTTTCCTAAAATGTGATTGAGTAACTCCTATCATATCCTAGATCCTATGTCCTAGTCGCAGGCTCGTAATTAGTACTCTAAGTCGAGCACCATTACGAGATCGTACTAATTGCGACACTGACCTGCATGGGCCACCACAAAAACGTGTCATGACCCGCACCCTGATTAGGGCACGAGTACGTGGTTACGTCCAGCCTACGCCGCAGAATCGGCGGTAGAACGCTGTATAGGTCGTCTATAAATACTACAACTAGACAATATAAGGGTATACCTGTAATCTCCGTACGGAGGAATATATATGGCATAACTCAATCACAAAAACAAAACTAAGATAGATAGTACGGAAAGAAAATATGATAGATATGAAAACAGGAAATGAGTTCAACATCCAACACAGTCGAAGAGAAACAAACAACATCACAGAGTCACAAATATATAACTATAAGATACTACAGTCTAAAACAAAAGCTGGATCGCAGTCCAGACAAGCCTAACTAAACTAACTACTCTGGGAGTGCAAGGTCTAGTGGCTCAACTAACAGGTCACAGTCCTGGCCTAAGTCTCTATCTGTCTCGACCCCATAGTAGGTCAAGCAGTCTGCCTCAGAAACATCTATAATATATCAACGGCATCCTGTCAGGAAAATGAGCAAGTACAAACACTAACAGCAGTTCCATATGAATTGACAAATTCTATAAGAGACGGAATAATGAAATACAAGACAAAGATATGGGATGACTTGGGAGCCATTCGAAAGCCGAGCTACAACCCGTAAACCAAACAAGGACCGGGGTTGTAACCCTTCTCCCGACAGAACCTAGCCTCCAATCAAGGTATAGCATAAGAGCATGTAGAACATGTGAAATACAAGACAAAATCAACAGGAAATATATAATAGGATGTGAGTACTGAATAGGACGACAATATATAGGATGACTTGGAAACTATTCGGAAGCCGATTTACAACCCTTAAACCAAACAAGGACCGGGGTTGTAACCCTTCTCCCGAACAGAACTTAGCCTCCTATGATAAATAAATATAAAATGTGCCTTGAATTATTAGTGCGTTATGTGATCGGCTTAGGAAACATGATCAGGCTTTCCATCTGATCGGCTATGAACAAGTGTACAACGGAGTAGGATAAGGCCGGCCACCATGGAAAGTTATGAACAAGTGGGGTCAGGCTTTACCCGTCGTGAGCGAGGGTATAGCTATGCACAAGAACAAGTACAAGTATGAAGAACCAGTAGGGATTTTGATCACACAACCACTAATAACTTCCCATCCCCGAATAGTATAAAGGATCCAGACATGACACGTCATGACATGGGATTCCGTAAGAGGGTAGCAAGTCCCCTTAGGAATCGGTGTCTATACAAGTACAGGGAATAAGACAGGAAATGTACCAATATACCAAGTAATCCAGGAACAACATCTCATATCATGATCCAACATATACTAGTCCGTGAACTATCGTGTCTGAAAATCAAGTAAGACACTAAAACTGAATCGGATATAGCAGATATCAAGACAATAAAAACTATCAGTAAATGTACTCGCCTGTGGTCCTGAGCTGATAAGGTGAACAGATACTCAGAGTAATCACAGACCTAAAGATGAGATACTATGAGTTCAAACATGGTTTAATAATGAAAGGAAAGCTAATCTAGTCATGATATGCAAGTCTAAGTCAAAACTAGGTCAAACTAAGTCACACCAAGTTAAACTAGATCATACTAGGTCAAACTAGGTCACACTAGAACAACCAAGGTCAAACAAGGTCACAGGAAGTCAATCCAAGTCAAACTAGGTCAATCTGGGTCAAGGGTTGACTTATAGTTGACTTTTGGTCAAAAAATCAACTCTGGTCAACTCTGGTCAACACTGAGTCAACCCTGGGTCAACCCTAAGTCAAACTAGTCAAATGTTGACTAACACTTGACTTTCAGTCAACTGGTCAACTCTGGTTTGGTTTTGGGTCGATTCTAGTCATTATTAGGCTAAGTTTGACTTTCGGTTGACTTTCGTTGACTTTTGGTCAAAACGGTCAACCGAGGTCAAAATTAGTCTAAGGGCATTAATCCTAACCATTACCAACCAAGAAAACCTATATCTAGGTACATCTTAAACTATCTAACTCAAAACTTACAATTACCCTATTACCTTAACTTACCTTTAACAAGGTAATTTTTATTACCTTGCCCCAATACAACGGTAACCCATCTATACCTTGGAATACTAATCTGGGCTTCCTAGGGTAGCCAGACACTAACCTATCGAACTATTAACAACCATAAATTCCTACTAACTTGGACATCAAAACTATCTTTTCTAATATGTTACTTTCATACACATTACCTTAAGGTAATCTTGAGATATCAAGATACCACATCTAACATAACCTATTCTTCTAAACCACACTCTCTCTCCCTCACAAACATCATCTATCTAACCTCCATCTAACTTAGAATGCTACTTCTAAAATAACTCTCAAAAACCAACTCAAACATCTACCACAAACCCCTAATGTATCTTAACATGACATATAACATAACATGACCAACCTTATTTTCTACCACTAGAAACACTACCCCACTAACCACCTAACACACTAAAAAAACACTCTCTAACTTAGGGATTTCATAGTACTAAATGTGGTTGACAAGTGGGGGTAGGCATTTGGGGCTAAGGTGGGTCAAAAGGGGATGTTTCGGGGCCACAAAAATCCCAAAAAACCATCCTGCACTGCTTCCTACTTACTGCTTTTTTCTGCTTACTGCTTACTGCTTTTTCCTGCTGCTTTCCTGCTCATTCTCTCACTCTCTAACCATCTATCCATACACACAAATAAATATATATGCACAATCCACACACAGACACACAATATAATAGACACTCTCAATATAATATATACACATGAAAATATTTTAAGAACACATTTAAAATAGACACACACACACACAACTTATATATATATATATATATATATATATATATATATATATATATATATATATATATATATATATATATATATATTTTATATATATATAAAATATATATATATATATATATATATATATATATATATAAAATATATATATATATATATATATATATATATATATATATATATATATATATATATATATATATATATATATATATATATATATATATATATATATATATATATATATATATATTTTAAGATACATGAATAAATATGTAAGGACACTCAAGAACAACATTTAAAACATCAAAAATCTGAGATTAAACATTTAATAAATCATTCAAACATAAAAACAAACACAAAGTGTGTCTAAATTTGGGGGTTTCCCACATGGACACAAAGCACAACAAGGACACTCCTAAATATCTCCAAATGGACACAAAATGGACACAAATAGAGACACAACCATGGGGATCATTCCTATGGGTTCAAAATAATCCTCTATGCATGTAGGATCGAAATAGAGGGTAGATTTTACCTTCCGGGAGGTGAAATCCAAGGGAACTTCTTACGATACGACACCGACACGAAGGGATCTCTAAATGGACACGAACCAAAGTCAAATCCTCCCAAATTTGGCTAACACCCTCTCTTCATGGAGTAGAGAAGAAATGAAGAAGATTTGGTGGAAGAAAAGATTGATTTGGAGATGAAATCAATGGATGTTCCTCTCAAATTTGGGGAAGAACAAGAGAGAGAAATTTGGAGGCTAAGAATGAAAATAAAAGTGACTCATCCCCCCCGCCATTTGTGGCCGGCCCTATATGGCCATGTGTCCCCATTTTGGAAAGTCCAAAATGCCCTCCCATGACTCCTATTGGTTTTAATTAAAATAAGGTTTTGGTTTGGGGTTAAATTAGTCTAATTTATGTCTCTAATTAACAAAACCTAGTCATAAAATTTAGTCTAACCATACTAATTTAAATATTGTCATATGTGGGCCATGCGTAACAAATGAGTGGGTCCCACTAGTGTCAAAGCTACCTCGGGTCTCCGTTACAAGTCGGATTGAGTTGAAATTCGAACCCGACTCAAATAACCCCAAAATAATATCATAAATAATAAAATAAATTCAAAAAATATTCTAAAATAAAAAATGACCAAAATACGGTGCCCTTGTTCTTGAAAACTGGGGGTGACAGCTGGCCACCGATACGTATGAGACGTGCGACGGTTAGGAGTAACTGCCAATAGAATTGTATGCTAGTAGACTTGGCAGTTACTAGAGGTTCCTATGAGTCATGGATGTGACCCGACTAGGCATTGGGTGGGGAGAACAGTTCCTTAACATATGGGCCACGTATATACTTTCCTATTTCTGATCCTGCTGGCCTCTGACATTCGATGAATGTTATGCTTTGAGGTCCCTGGTATCCTGGTGGGACCATACCGAGTTTCCTGTAACCAGAGTGACCATGTGTTGAAGGTTTGTTCTTAACTGCATTATTACTGTAGAACTAGTAGGCACCATATTATATGTATTCCTTTCTTTTCTATTATATATCACAGTTTATATGGCATGGTGTTTTCTTATATCTTGTTACGTCCCTCTGAGGGCCTGGTTATCTCTCCAGGTGGGTGCTTTTCATGATGCTTCGCAGGTGCTCTAGCCAAGATCGTGGTCTTCCCTTTTCCATCGAGGAGGCTTGCTCTTGGTTTATCTTGCCATATTTATTGATCATTTCCTTGTATATTTTCTCTCATTTGAAGTAGTTGGTAGTGGATTTGTCTCCGTCCAACTTTTGTACAAATAACAATTCAGTGTTGACTTTTATCATATATTATTTTCTTGTTGTGGATGAGATTTAGTTATCATGGTTTACTGCATTCTTACAGCTTATGTATACATACGAGGGTTTCATACATTGGAGTATACTTTGTATGTGTGCAGTTGGCATGCCTCTGTACTTAGTCCCAAGTATTTTGGGACTGGGGCGTTACACTGTGTCTCGTGGAACCGTGGTGCCTCACTATGCAGCATCTGTCCCAGTTCCGCGCATGACCGGTAAGAGCGCGCCATCTATGCGCCCAATGCATACGTGAGAAGTGCAAAGTACATCATCAAAGCGCCCATCTATGCCCCTCAATGGAATTTTTTCAAGAAATAGGTGACAATAAATGCTTGTTGACTTTACCAACTAGAAAGAAAAAAAAAATCACTATACAAACCACTTGAGCTAACACATATCACATGTAGAAGATAATAAATGATAACTTAAAAATTGAAATACACGCACTTGATATTTTCCTAAAAATCGAATTTGGGGGGGGGGGGGGGAAGAAGGGAACAAATTCAAATGAACTCCAACAAATATTTTCACAAGCTCCTAAGGCCTCAACAGGTTGGTTTTTTTTTTTTTTGAAATACACGCTTCTCATATCACTGTAACTATTGATTTTTTTTTTTGTTAATATGATTTTTTTTTTAATCTCAAATGAATTTTTTGTGTAGACACGGAAGTTTCACATGTTCGTTCATAATTTCTGGTTTGATTATCAAGTGTCATGCCCTCTTCTATTATTCCGTAAATGCTCTCTCCATAATTGTTTTTTTTGTTTTTTTTTAAATTTTTTTTTATAGTCCCTTCAAAGGACCCCCTCTATGTGGCTTGTCAACCATCCTTAATAAGATCAACACCAGATTGGAGAAATTGAGGTTTTAAATCTAAAATTTCCATCCATACATTCTAGTTTCATTCAAGCAACAAATTCTGATCAATTGGGAGGACTTGAATCTGGAAACCCAGGACAAGGGATTAAGATCTTGATCTCCTCTGTGTCAACATTTTTGTGTTCGTCAACATTCTATAAAAAAAATCATACTTGTTTGTGTCACAACACTCTTTTGTCTGATGCTTCAAAACGGCTCAAGATTGAGCCGTCTAAGCCGTGTATATCATCAACCATTTTATTTTAAAAAAAATAAAATTAAATATTAAAATTAACTTCATTTTTTATCTTTCATATCTTCTGTGTGGATAACCAACCCTCTCTCTTCACGTATAAAATTAAAAATTACCAAATGCTAGAATATATTTTAAATTAAAATTATGTTTAAACTAACTAATATTATCTAATTAAACACATATCCATAATTTAAAAATAATCATAACAAATCATATTAACATACATTAAAATTATTTTAAAATATTCTAATATAATTTAAACTTTTATATACTTTATTAATACTATCATTGATTTAATTTTTGATACGTACATGAAGGTGACTAGTGTGGGCAATGGTGCCCATGTTAAGATGTAATTTCACTAGGAAAGAAAAGGCAATTTATATGGGAAAAACAAAAAGAAAGAAAAATGATAGGTGAGTTTCTGCAATCCACATTTGTAAGTGCTAATTTTAGACAGTTTTTTTTCAGGTGCAAGAAAACTAGTAACTGGCCGTTAGTTTCTTAATGCCCTGTGTCCGCATCAAACACCAGCTTCCATCTTTTCCACCATAGAAAAGAAGAAGAAGAAAAGAATAAGAAGAAGAAGAAGAAGAAGAGGAGAGGAGAGGAGGAAGAATGGAAGAAACTGTGGTGGACGACATCATAAGGAGGCTATTGGAGGGGGGCAGAGGCGGCGCGGGGAAGCAGGTGCAGCTGTCGGAGTCCGAGATCCGGCATCTCTGCATCGAGGGGAAGCGCGTCTTCCTCTCGCAGCCCAACCTCCTCCAGCTCCACGCCCCCATCAACATCTGCGGTGAGCCTCTCATTACATTTTCCTTCTTCCTTGTGATCTTTACCTATATGACAATCTTGGCGTTTGTTAGAATCATTATATAATTATCAGTGGCGTAGCCAGAATTTTTATTCGGAGACGCGATGCTTAAAAAATAATAAATTATGATAAATGTGAAAAATAATGATGTTCTGGTTGACGGTTTCAGAATTGGACGAAACTTACAATGTATAACAAGTTCAACATTGCGCAAATGATGCAAGTCTCTTCACAATCCAAAGAGTGCTCAGAGAATAATTACAAATTTTAAAAAAAAAAATATCGATTTGGTAAAATTTGACAGATTTGGAGCAAATTCGTTGAGCACAGTCAACAAATTCGAGTTCTGTCAATTTTTATATGTCTACTACGACCGTACCCACTTTTAGGTGCAATAGATTTGTAACGATATCCAATACGTGATTTTTAATTAAAACATAAATGAACCGATGATGCACACTACCTCCTTGTACTAAATCTTAGGCAGAATGCCCGTGAAGAATAGTAGTTTCCTCAAAAGTCTGTGTTACTTTGAAACGTCTACTCCTTCCTGCTCTATCTAGACGATTATATGGTGGCAATGACTCTTGTAAATATTAAAAAAAATATTGCTACTTGCGGCTCCAGAGATCAGTTTGCAATGTGAGGACATTTTTTATTGCATCAGTCATGCTCACTATGCACATTAGACTTCTCCCTCACAGTGACCCTTTCTTTGGCACTTGCAACTATGTCGTGCCTATGCAGCTAAAGAGGAACCTCAGGAATGAGTATACGAAAAAAAAAATATAAAACTTCAAAAAAATTCATGGGACGCAGCCGTGGCCCCTCGGGACCAGCTGGCTACGCCTCTGATAATTATGATACATAATTCCGCATTTATGAAAACTAGTATATATATGCACGTGCTTTGCATGTAATTTATACTACTCGATCTTAACTTTTCTTATTATATAGCAGTATAGATAATTTATGGGTTTCCGAACTTGCAATTTTTTTTTTCTAAACTTGTACAGGTGATCTTCATGGACAATACCTTGACCTTCTACGGATTTTCGATCGCGGCGGTTTCCCTCCTGCTGCGAGCTACGTCTTCCTCGGAGACTACGTCGACCGCGGCAAACGAAGCTTGGAGACGATATGCCTGCTCCTGGCGTACAAGATCAAGTACCCCGACAAGCTCTTCCTCCTGAGGGGCAACCACGAAGACGCAAAGATCAATCGGATCTACGGGTTCTACGACGAGTGCAAGCGGAGGTTCAACGTCCGCCTCTGGAAGATCTTCACCGACTGCTTCAACTGCCTGCCCGTCGCGGCCCTCGTCGACGAGAAGATACTCTGCATGCACGGAGGCCTCTCGCCGGACCTTAACGACTTGGCCCAGATAGACGACATCGAGAGGCCTACCGAGGTCCCAGATGGCGGCCTCCTCTGCGACCTGCTCTGGTCGGATCCCGATCCTAGGATCGAAGGATGGGGGCTGAGCGACAGAGGCGTTTCCTGCACTTTCGGAGCCGACAAGCTCGTAGAGTTCTTGGACAAGCATGACCTTGAGCTCGTCTGTCGAGCTCATCAGGTCAGCTAACATTTTTCTAACCGGCTAAATTATTCTAATGGCACCCCCAACTATAGCGTTTCGGACGTTTTTTTTTTTTTTCCTTTCATCTGTTGCACCCTAACGGCTCTTTTGAAACACATTTCGTCAATTTTGAACCACATTGAGACCACATATCTTGTAGTACAAAAGCTTAATTTAAATACTTGTATTACTAGATATTCTTTTGAAACGGTCCCAATGTGCTTCAAAATTGACGAAAAGTGTTTCAAAAGAGCAATTTATCAAATTACAGTGCTAAAATAGAGTAGTGAAAAGTTAAGGTGACAAAAACGTTCGAACGATATAGTTGGGGTGCGATTAGTGTAATTTAGCCTTTCTCACCGCCGCTCGAAAATGTCTCGATCCTCTTAGCTCTGACAAAAACATTGTTCTACTTGCTTTCGATTTCGCAGGTTGTGGAGGACGGGTACGAGTTCTTCGCGGACAAGAGACTCGTTACGATATTTTCGGCCCCGAATTACTGTGGGGAGTTCGATAATGTCGGCGCCTTTGTTACCATAGATGAAACCCTGATGTGCTCTTTTCAGATACTGAAGCCCGTTGACAAGAAAGCAGCAGCAGAAGGAAGCTCAAACATACAATCAACAAATATACAGAAAACTATAATACGAACCAAGGTAATCTTATCAGTTTCATAATTAGACAATGTATCAAGAAACATATTGATCGATCCTTCAGTCATATAGTAACAATTTTCGGAAAACTTTAATTAGAATGCTCATATAAAGATATTGAAGATACAATAACGAAATTTGCAGGAGTGACCATAAGAACTTTGACATCCTCAAGTTTTAAACACATGTAATTCTGAAAAGTTGTCCTATCATGGAGATGACATTAATGAAAAGCCGATGGCGATTTAACAGTAAACAGCATTTATATATGAATAAAACTAAAAAATAAAGCTGTGATATTATAGTTGCTCCATGAATAAGATGTTACCTATCCCATGAATGTATGAATAAGTTGAGAATTACCATGAGTGGTTTGAGTAATGTATGAAGACCAGATTTCATATTCTTGAACCAATTCATCGGTAAGTTGATTGTTGAAGTATAGTTTGGAAATCATCTTGACAAGAGATCAGACTAGGGCTATATTATAACTATAACTTGCAACTTGTGTTCAAGTTTACTGATGGCAAGTATCTATCTATCCTAATTTAATTTGTTCTTAGTTCACCATTGAAACATAACTAATTCTATCATTAATCGGAGAAATCATCTTGACAAGAGAGACTGGGATATATTATAACTTGCAATTTGTTTTCAAGTTTACTGATAACAAGTATCTATCCTAATTTGTTCTTAGTTCACCATAAGTAGTTCTATCATTAATTGGAGAAAGCTGCTTTTAGAAAAAGAAAAAATGTAATCATTTTCTATTTTGATTATTTTTAAAGATGCTAATTGTTGCTGACTTCTCTTGTTTTAGCAGTCTCCAGGATTTGGTAGATTTGGTAGTGGATGATTGCTCTTCATTTGTAGCATAAACCTAGCTCAAAGGGGGAGCTCTACAGGATTTTGGCTGCCAGGAGCTCCAAAAATTTTACTATACTATTTGGAATTTCACCAAAAAAAGATTTTGAATGTGGCTAACACCAAACTTCAGAATCATATTTAATTGGTTGTGTTTATTGAATTTCTGTAAATTAATAGTGGACAATATAATTTTATGTACAGAAATTAATCTCTTCTCCCCTATTACCATTTCTGTCCACTCGCCTTTCTGATCTAGTGATTCTTTCACTGGTCTTGTTGTATCTCTTATTCTTCAATTTCCTTTTCACTTCTTTCACCAATGTTATGTTCTTTTGATCATCATACATCACATGAAGAAATGGCCAAGTTTAGTTCCAGAAATGTAAAATAATCTAATGAATAATATTACCGGTTTCCTTTTTCTTCACTTTGATGCTTCTTTCAGTGGTGAGCTTATAAATTCTGATGAACTAGAGTAAGTTTGCATGTCATTCATGTGGTTCCATGGATTTAAGTAATCCGATGGCTTTGCAAAATTTTCAAAAAAAAAAAAAAAAAAAAAAAAACTGATCGATCTAATAGTTAAAAACAAAAAGGTTAACTAAAAGTGTGAAATTATACTTCTAATCACACTAACAGAAAGTTCATGCTACTAGTTAGGCACACAAATTTCGTTTGTTTTATCCAAACCTTTAAGAAAACTTCGTTCACCATTGCAATTCAATTACTTGTTCACAGCATAATTGCAACTAGGTTTCCTTTCTCTTGCCAAATATTTGATACACAAGTACATATATACATCTTAGAAGAAAAATGAATGTCTCAAGAATGAAGTAGCAGCCTTTGTATTCGCTTATAATGGCTTTCATCCCTCGATTTCTGAAGTTATCTGCTAAGTGGTAACACGATGTATAGAGTCTGACACTCGTCCGGCGGAATGGCGGAATTGGACCTATATGCTACGAAGAAAAATAGTTCTCTCGCCATTTGTTCAACTCTTCATGCAAAGCAACCGACTATGTATTAAGCTTTCTACAAGTCACATTCGAGCACTGAGCAGTTGAGAATTTCGAAAAAAAAAATTGGAAGAGGCAAAACTACAACTAATATAAAAAAAGGGTGCTACATCTACTAACATGTTTTCACCAACAAATCATACGAGTTAGGGTGTCAGAAAACTAACTAAAAGAAACAAACTAGACAAAAATGTGAGATATAAAAGAAAACTTTACCTCAACTTAAATTTGTGCTCATTGTTCTCCAAAATCTTGAATGATCAATAATTATACGAATAATAATTACACGAATATTACCATATTGTCAATAAGAATATTATCTATAATATAAAGCACAGTGGATTTTTGGTCCGACCCATGTGCTTTGGTTCAACGATGATGAAAGGACTAAATTGTCCCTCTCTCTATAAGAGAGGAGGAGGTCCCATGTTGGGTGCGGAGCAACCGGTTGTTCCAACGGCACCCCCGTCTCCAGCTCCTCTTGCACCGCCCCTCCCTCTGCCGCCTCCGTTCCATCCTCGCCTACGCCGTCGTCGCCGGCCTCTTCCGCAACCCCTTCGTCGCAAGCATCCTCCTCTACCGCGCCGCCGACGCCGACCCTTCCTTCGCCGCCTCCCTCTTCTCCGCCATGACCAACCCCAACCCCTTCTCCTTCAACACCGCCATCGCCATCTCCGCCGACCCACTCTCCATCTACTCCCAAATGTTGATCCGCCGCCGCGTCTCTCCCGACTCCCACACCTTCTTTTCCTTGCTCAACACCGCCGCCGCCGCCGCCACCACCAGGTCGCTCCACGCACACGCCCTCCTCCTCGGATTCCGGTCCAACCCCTTCGTGCAGACCGTCCTGCTCACCGCCTAATCCCGACGCGGCTCCACCGACCGCGTCCTGCGGGTGTTCGACGGAATGCCGCACAGGGACGTTGTCTCCTGGACCGCCGCCGTCTCGGGCCTTGCCGCCCTCGGACGCCCCGCGACGGCCATGCGCGTCTTCGCCTCTATGAGGCCCCACATCGCCCCGAACGCTGCCACCGTGGTCTTTGCCGTGTTCGCCTCCGTCGGGCTCGGGTCCCTGGTGCTGGCCCAGTGCCTGCACGCCTACGTCGAGAAGACCGGGTTCGGAGGCCACGCCTCCGTCCGGAACTCCCTGGCGCTAGACTGGTGCCTGCACGCCTACGTCGAGAAGGCCGGGTTCTTGTCCGTGCCATTATGGCACGGGTTATCCACTAGTATACCAATATCTTACAAGGAAGTCTTTTTTTTTTTGGGTATTCAGAATATGGAAAGCAATTGAGGGACAAACTATGAGAAGATGGAGTTTTTTTTTTTTATTGGACCAAACAACATTTATATGGAATCAAATGTAACCTCCTCCTTTTTCTTTTTTCTTTTTTTTCTTTTTTTCTTTTTTGATTTGGTCATTTTCAAAGGGTGTTCAAATCTCAGGGGTTGTCACAACCATGAGCCTCCTGGAAGTATATATATATATATTTTATTTAATTTTAACTTGATATCTTCAATTATTCAAGTTTTTAATTTAATACCCTAAGTTTTAATATTATACAAATCACTACCCTCAACTATTGAATATTTTCAAATTGATACCCTCAGTCACTGATTTTTTTTTTCGTTTCAAAAAAAATAAATAATAATTTTTAACCAAATTACCTCCATCCTTCCTGGTGCAGGTATTGGAAGTAGGGGTGAGCAAATACCGATCGATACCGAAAAACCGACCGAATACCGATTAAAAATATTCCGAAAACTGAACCGAAATTATGTACCGATACCGAATTGCCGAACCGACTAAATTACGGTATAATGGTAATGGTAACGGTTTGAGTGTAATACCATACCGAAAATACCGAACCGATTCACACACACACACACACACACACACACACACACACACATATATATAGACACACACACACATTTTTTAATGTTGTTCATGATTAATTTTACACTACTCATTTTTATTTTTATCTTTGTTTTGGTTGGTTTCCTAGAACTTGGAATGGATTTTAGTGGACTTTAATTTATGTTAAGAATGCTAAGAATTTAGTTTTTGATCTTTTGAGCTTATGTTTTTGTGTTCTCATAGAATTTTGAAGTAAATTTTGGTTACTTAAACTTATACTAAAGATTAAAGTTAGTGACCGCGTTTGATATTTTAAACTCATTTTTAGGTGTTTGCGACTTGTTACATATTGTTCTAATAATTTTGATTAATTGTTTGGTTGGTAGAGGCTTAGCTTTAAAATTAATGCTTCCAAAAAAATAAAAAATATATATTATAAGTTAAGAGGTTCTACAATATTAAGTGTGTTAATTGATCAAATATTAATTGGTAAAATATCGATACCGAACAAAAACCGACCGAATACAGATTTTACCGAAACCGAAAAAAACCGATTCTAAATGGTACGATATTGGTATTGATTTTTCAAATACCGATTTAAAAAAATACCGAAAAAATCGACCAAATACCGACCGATTATACCGACGCTCACCTCTAATTTGAAGTGATCACGAATTAGGGAATATTTTTGTCATTTTTGATTTTCTGTTAATACTGTTAGGATATTAAGTTGTATAATTATAGTTGAGGTATTAAGTTGTCTAATATTAAAGTTTATGGTATCAAGTTAAAATTTTTGAATAGTTGGATGTATTAAGTTGAAGTTTAGCCTTTTTTTTTAAAACAAGTTGTCTTTTAAGAGTTTCCAAAATGGAGGCCTAAAGCCAATGCATGTCTCTATGAAGCTTCCTCACTACATATGATTAGGGCTAAAAATCGAACGAACGAGCTCGAACAAACTGTGTTCGAACTTGGTTCGACTAAAGTATCGAACGAGCTTTATTCGAGCCAAGCTCAAGATCGAGCTCAAAAATGGTGTTTGAACTCGGTTTGATTATAAGCTCGAAACGATCGAGCTCGACTCGATTTAGTTCTCGAGCTCGGACGAGCCCGAGCCGAGCCCGAGCCAGGACCGAACAAAAGCCACATTAAACTTGTTGTACGGATACTCTCAAGTCTTAAAGATTTTTTTTGTTGAATTAATTATGCTTTTTACATCACAAATTTACCATCATATAAATAACAAAAAAAAGAGTAAAATTTTCTAAGACAAAATTTATCAACATCCATAAAAATATATAGCATATATTAGAAAAAGCCATAATATTAGAAACCGAGCCGAGTTCGAGCCAGTTCGCGAACGAGACCGAGTGGAACAACCTATGGTCGAACTCGGTTCGAACACTACTTCGAAAAAAAAAATCGACCGAGCTCGGTATCGACCTGTCTACGAACGAGCTTCGAACCGAGCTTGGTCCTAGCCGAACGCGAGCCGAACAC
Organism: Iris pallida; assembly: GCA_029216955.1. NCBI lineage: Eukaryota > Viridiplantae > Streptophyta > Magnoliopsida > Asparagales > Iridaceae > Iris > Iris pallida. The sequence continues at coordinate 10,112,359 of JANAVB010010799.1, forward strand.
AAACTGTTTGAATCGTTTTACAGCCCTACATATGATATGAGTAATGTCACTCCCCGACCCGGAATCACCCGAATCATCGTCCTCGCAGGGGGCGTAATGCCGCACGAGCCTGGAGTTGCGCTCGTGCAAGGCAAGATGACAAGTTCTCAAATGGTTATCTTTGAGTTGAACATTAACAACGAAAGAAAAACAGAGTATACGAAACATTTCTCTTTATTTATATTCGAAATACGATTACAAAGGCTTTCAATAGTACAACATTATATGCCAGATTGGCTACAACACTCAGGTTCTCTGTTGCCCACAAAGGATTTCACCGTTCCATACATCATGCCTTCTATATCTCGGACGCATCAATCATGTTGCATGTCCGAGCGTCAATGCGATCGCACGCTTCAATACGCTTCGGCATTCCAAGCCTCAACGCGTTCAAGCGAAGCTCCGCCGCTAGCAGACCAATCCCTGAACCTGCTAGCAAAACTAGTGGGGGATTAGTACTTTCGTCCTCGCTGTACTGATCAAAAACCCACTTAACAAACCAACATTTAGTATTGTATTGATTCATGCAAACATACAATTTAGTTCTCTTTCTATGTTCTCCTTAGGATGAGTTCATGACATATTCGAAAGTATAAAGCATGTTATCATGGCAAGCATGTTATTAAATTGAATAGGCAAGCAAGCAATCTCGTGTTTCTTTCGTGGCGCGACTTACCAAGTTGACGCACTCGCCCTTGCACCGACGCAAGGTGAATACGCCTATCAGCTTTTCTGTCATGTTTTAAGTGCTCTCTATGCGGATCTATATGTGCACGATATGAGTGTACCTTGCACTTTCAACCCATCGCCCATAACTATATGAAGGTCACTAGCTTTCCGGGCTAGAATGGACTTATATTTATCGAATCGAAACATAAGATGATGTTAAATCTGTGTGGTTGCTAACCAAACATCAGAGGCCACCGAAATAATCGCAGCAAGTGGCTTATCACATTCACTAGAATGTCGCTACCCGTCTAAATGAATGTGCACCAACAATACCGTAAACGCAATCCCTCCTAGGCCGAACGGTCCCAGCGCCCTGGTGCGCCTCGTTCGAGGGAATGTCCATGCACGGGCTTTTATATCTTTAAGTCCATTTGACCATGCAACGCATCTTATCTTTCATACAACCAAGCAAGTTCGCTTATCTCTATTTCAATTGGCACAACGCTCTAATGTTCTCAACGAACGCCCGAAGGCCACGAACATTTCGAAGGCACCATACCGCATCGACAGTTATGTCATATCCGTGCCACAACTGTTCTCCTTGTCGCAACGATGCCATCTTTTGTAAGTATTGTGCAGCTGCACACATTCGCCGTCTTTCTTTGCATCGTGCATTCAATGCATGCCTCGAAGCCGTGTTTCCGTAATCTACGCCTTAGTATTCAACGCGTTATACTTATGTTCCATCCTTCCGACTCGTGCAACTGAGGCACGCCTCGATAAGGTATTCAATGTTCTATCGCTCGTGCACTGAGGCACTCGCACAGCGATATAGTCTTTCAATGTTCTAGCATGCTAACTCGTGCGCGGGGGCACGAAATGACTTATGCACTGGGGCACTTGTCGATACAGTTATCCCATGTTCTTATGGCTTGCGCACCGAGGCGCTCGCCCTTGCGATATTCCATGTTCCATAGCGACTCGTACATTTGCTGTACGATTCATTTCAATTGTCCTATCTAGTGTTCGATACGCACTATGTTTATCTCTCTATCAAGCCACGCCCGTGGCGTTGATAGGTTAACTCAGCATACAATGATATATATTTTACTTAGGCATGAAGGAGTAGAAAAGAGAGTCAATGTCCCCCCACCTTGAGTCGATTTGCCTTATTGTTTCGCCGAGCCGTTGCGGCTCGATTTCATAACTTCGTTGTACGGGCAACTCTCCTGACTTAGCCATTCGAGCACTTCGTGCTTCATTAAACTATACGTTCGTTTTGGCTTACCGTGCCAACGCCTCAGTCCGTCGCAAGGCGATGATTTGCTTTCGCGGACCCCTTACCGAATAAGGCAAAAGATCGACCTCTAACATTTCAGCGTAAACGTATAGCCTGCACATGAAACCAACTAAAATCAATACTTACATCGATTCGGACTTGCGTCTTGGTCGATTCGATTTCTTAGAATCTTCGAGCCGTCTCAACGCACTTATCCTTCGGGGCAACGCAGCGCTTCGCATCGATTCACTTGATGCATTCTTTGGGACAAGGCAACTCTTCGCATCGATTTGCATCGATACATTTTATTCGGTCAACGCTACTCTTCGAGTCAACAACTCAGCATAATGCACCGTGCGGAGTGGGACATTACATAATATACCATTCAAAATAAGGTTCGTCATCGAACCGAAATCAATACTAAATTTTCAAGGGTTTCACTAGATCGTTCCACGATCTCGTCTCACTATCGTTTGGATCATACAACTTAGTTTGGAATCATACACATATTTTAGGCGTCCCACCAATATATGCATTTCAGCCAAGCTCAGTTGTAAGATATCGGAACAACGCAAACATGTAACTTCTTATTCTCAATTACTTGCCATCTCGTACTCTCGATCGAACTTGGGCTCTAGTTCTTATTCTCGTAATTCTAGCGCACATACATATTGATACATATACGATCATCCAACAAAAGTCAAGGTACACGATGCGATTCAAAAATCGCATTTCTCACTTCGTAAGTTTCATCGGGACTATCAATTCTACGCATCGCGTCAAGCCATCGCGCATCCGATCACAACGATTCTCTGCAACGCCTTGCGTTCGACATCGTCACCCAACTATTTCTGAAGTCTGGCTATACAACTTATCTCGATACGATTTCCTTTGTTGACTTGCAATTGCATCAACATTCAGGACTACGTCCGCTAGGTGACTTACCTAGACATCGTGCTCAAATCCTTCCGACGTAACTTTAAATTGACATTGCACAAAGGCCACAATATATCCGACACAAAGTTTAATTTAAGGCGAGGGTGCTCAAGATAACGATCGCCTTGACACGAAGGTCTTTACGATGCGCCTTACATCCGATTTCCTAACGAGTAGGAATTCACTAGCCAAATTTCCAACTTATCCGTCTCGCAACATCGAATATAAGTTCGATTCACGTAAGCTCAATTGCAAGGTGAATCTGAATCTAACGACATAACTCGTAAGTCATTCCCTTATCGTTCTCTCTCGTGCATAGCACGATTCTCACAATCGCCTATCCTAATCACTAAGTTTGTTGGTGAATTTCAAGTTCGATCGTCGACCAACATAACCATTCAAGCATTCATCCGACGAATACTCAAAATCTATCTATATTATTCTCAATCGAAAGTTGTTCCAACAATTTTCGATCGCCTACACTTATCGTCAACATGCATCGATACATTTCTTTCTCGATGTAATTTCATATGTGACATCGCATGGGTCATCTTACGGTCTGCAACATTCAATTTGATTTGGCGGTCAAGTCTTCTAGGGTCAGCTGCCCCGAAGCTACGCTCGATAATTGTGGATCATTAACGAAGGACAGTTTACTACGAACCATGCTATATCTTATTTCGGAGCCAAATCACGTTCCGACGATTTTTCTATGCAACTACCCAAATCCGTACATAACCATTTCTATCGGCGCAACTGATGCACAACTATCCTCTGGGTAAAGTCATACACTAACGTCGATGATTCTGCAATTTATGAAACATCCACTCGTATCGAGTTCGAGTCTATCTTATTTTGCGGTTGACACACGAGATGCTATACGCATCGTACAATCGTCGATGACTTATAGTCTCGTCTTGATCAATCGTAAAGTTCATGATCAACTAGTTCGTTCATTCTTGCATTATTATTTCCGAAAATCTAGATATCATAGGCCTACCCCCATTGTGTTTTCTAATATCGTGCTTACGTTTCTTGGCGTATCGATTTTGATAGTTCATATCAATTTCGATAGCGCAAGGGTCGACTTTGAATCTGTTCCAACGTCAACTTAACTCGCATCACATACATCCAAGTTCGTAACAAACTTTTCCATACGCATCAACTCATTTTCCGATTCGTCGCGTCTCGTTATACTTTGATCGCGTAACTGAGTTACCGATTATCCAACATCGAACCCTCAAGTCATACGATCTCGCCCTCTAAGTTTCGCGTGTTTTCAGCGGTACTCAAAAGAGTTTTACCGCAACGTAGCCAACTATCTCTTAGGCACTATTTATTCACATTAACCAACTCTTTATCATAGTCGCACATCGTGCGATCCGATTATATTTTTGCCTCGTCTAACGTTTCTATCGAGATTGCAAGTCGTTCGATTCGATTACCATTCGCGGATTCTAACATTTTTGCTGAGATCACAAGTCGTGCGATTCAATTATAATTTGTATCACCCAACGTTTTTATCGAGCTCGCAAGTCGTGCGGTTCGATTACAACGTTTCAAGTTTCCTATCCCGTCTATCCGATTGTTGCCTCAAGGCATAATCGTTTCGCTAGTTTTTTGTCATTCGACCAACACATAAAATTTTCAATCGACGTAACATTCAATGGTACAAGTCCCGCCTTACCGTTCTAACCGATCATCGAAGAACACTTGCATCAACATGCCGTCATACAAATTCTCAATCGAGTCTCGGTGCTATCCCGTCCGTTGCGGACGAATCTTCCGTAATTCTCACAATGCGTCGATGCAACCCATCGCACAAGTGGTATTGCATATACCACTCGGAATCGAGCCATTCATTGCATCGGTGGTATGCCATACACCACTCGAAAATCAAGTTACTTCCGTCGCAACATACTCCGTATGAACCAATATTTTATTTCGACTCACGATTTTCGCAGTGATCATACCGATCACAACCGTAACTCTTGATTAATCAAAATCTGACACAACTCGGCCAATGCATTCATTTGCCAACACAAGCTCGGTGCGCAACCGAACCGATTTCGTTTCTCAATTTATAACTTTTGTTTTCTTCCATTGCATCTTGTGCAATAATTCATTCTCGATATCCGTTGCACTTCGTGCAGCAATTTTACTTTGATATGCGTTGCACCACGTGCAACAATTTACTTCCGATACGCATTGCACATCGTGCAACGATTTAATTCTGACATTCATTGCACTCGTGCAACTATTTATTTTTCGACATCTGTTGCACCTCGTACAACAATTTATTTCCGACTTTTAAAGTCAATGCTCAAATCCGTTCAACACATTCGATATTGACTTATCACTTTTCATTGCAACGCACATTCGAAATCAATATGTGAATCCGTTCGACACATTCCATATCAACTTTCATCTTCTTTTCAACGCATCATTTACAATCAACGCGTGGCAATTGCTGCAACAACATTCCACGACTTTCATTATATCGATGCAACCAACATTTTTTATATCGATCGTTGCAAACAAAGAACATCTCAAATTTCAATTCACGACATGTTGCATCCGTAGCAACAAATCTTTGAATTCACATCTCGCAACTTGTTGCACTTGCAGCAACAAACCTTTCACGACTTTTCCAACAAATACCATGTAATTTCCAAAACAACACGCAGGAAAATTATATGATTTGTATTAGACTTATTGTATGGAACATCCAGTGCGGCATCGAGTAGAGTTAAGAGTGATTTGATTGGTGGTGGGCAACTCTTTGGAATTGAAACGAAGCAAATGTCCAGAAGAAATTGAGCCTAGAGCTCTGATACCAATTTGTCACGCCCCGACCCGGAATCACCCGAATCATCATCCTCGCAGGGGGCGTGATGCCGCACGAGCCTGGAGTTGTGCTCGTACAATGCAAGATGACAAGTTCTCAAATGGTTATCTTTGAGTTGAACATTAACAACGAAAGAAAAATAGAGTATACGAAATATTTCTCTTTATTGATATTCGAAATGCGATTACAAAGGCTTTCGATAGCCCAACATTATATGCCAGATTGGCTACAACACTCAGGTTCTTTGTTGCCCACAAAGGATTTCACCGTTCCATACATCATGCCTTCTATATCTCGGACGCATCAATCCTATTGCATGTTCAAGCGTCAATGCGATCGCACGCTTCAATACGCTTCGGCATTCCAAGCCTCAACGTGTTCAAGCGAAGCTCCGCCGCGAGCAGACCAATCCCTGAACCTGCTAACAAAACTAGTAGGGGATTAGTACTTTCGTCCTCGCTATACTGATCAAAAACCCACTTAACAAACCGAATTTAGTATTGTATTGATTCATGCAAACATACAATTTAGTTCTCTTTCTATGTTCTTCTTAGGATGAGTTCATGGCATATTCGAAAGCATAAAGCATGTTATCATGGAAAGCATGTTATCGAATTGAATAGGCAAGCAAGCAATCTCGTGTTTGTTTCGTGGCGCGACTTACCAAGTCGACGCACTCGCCCTTGCACCAACGCAAGGTGAATACGCCTATCAGCTTTCCTGTCATGTTATAAGTGCTCTCTATGCGGATCTATATGTGCACGATATGAGTGTACCTTTCACTTTCGACCCATCGCCCTTAACTATATGAAGATCACTAGCTTTCCAGGCTAGAATGGACTTATATTTATCGAATCGAAACATAAGACGATGTTAACTATGTGTGGTTGCTAACCAAACATCAGAGGCCACCGAAATAATCGCAGCAAGTGGCTTATCACATTCACTAGAAGGTCGCTACCCGTCTAAATGAATGTGCACCAACAATACCGTAAACGCAATCCCTCCTAGGCCGAACGGTCCCAGCGCCCTGGTGCGCCACGTACGAGGGAATGTCCATGCACGAACTTTTATATCTTTAAGTCCATTTGACCATGCAACGCATCTTATCTTTCATACAACCAAGCAAGTTCGCTTATCTCTATTTCAATTGGCACAACGCCCCAATGTTCTCAACGAACGCCCGAAGGCCACGAACATTTCGAAGGCACCATGCCGCATCGACAGTTATGTCACATCCGTGCCACAACTGTTCTCCTCGTCGCAACGACGCTATCTTTTGTAAGTATTGTGCAGCTGCGCACATTCGTCGTCTTTCCTTGCATCGTGCATTCAATGCATGCCTCGAAGCCGTGTTTCCATAATCTACGCCTTAGTATTCAACGCGTTATACTTATGTTCCATCCTTCCGACTCGTGCAACTGAGGCACGCCTCGATAAGGTATTCAATGTTCTATCGCTCGTGCACTGAGGCACTCGCACCGATATAGTCTTTCAATGTTCTAGCATGCTAACTCGTGCGCGGGGGCATGGAATGACTTATGTACTGGGGCACTCGTCGATACAGTTATCCCATGTTCTTATGGATTGTGCACCGAGGCGCTCGCCCTTGCGATATTCCATGTTCCATAGCGACTCGTACATTTGCTGTACGATTCATTTCAATTGTCCTATCTAGTGTTCGACACGCACTATGTTTATCTCTCTATCGAGCCACGTCCGTGGCGTTGATAGGTTAACTCAGCATACAATGATATATATTTTACTTAGGCATGAAGGAGTAGGAAAGAGAGTCAATGTCCCCCCACCTTGAGTCGATTTGCCTTGTTGTTTCGCCGAGCCGTTACGGCTCGATTTCATAACTTCGTTGCACGGGCAACTCTTCTGACTTAGCCATTCGAGCACTTCGTGCTTTATTGAACTATATGTCCGTTTTGGCTTACCGTGCCAACGCCTCAGTTCGTCGCAAGGCGACGATTTGCTTTCGCGGACCCCTTACTGAATAAGGCAAAAGATCGACCTCTAACATTTCAGTGTAAACGTATAGCCTGCACATGAAACCAACTAAAATCAATACTTGCATCGATTCGGACTTGCGCCTTGGTCGATTCGATTTCTTAGAATCTTCGAGCCGTCTCAACGCACTTATCCTTCGGGGCAATGCAGCGATTCACATCGATTCACTCGATGCATTCTTTGAGACAAGGCAACTCTTCGCATCAATTTGCATCGATACATTTCATTCGGTCAACGCTACTCTTCGAGTCAACGACTCAGCATAATGTACCGTACGGAGCGGGGCATTACAAGTAACACTCGGAACAAATTTTATCTAAGGTTTCTTTTGAGGTCGGCACATGACTTCGAATTTTTCAAAGTTTTGGGCCGAAATCGAGTGACAAAGCCAGTGACATCCTAATAATTATTTTAAGTAGGCCCAATATTTTAATGCAAATAATAAGTTCACTATAAAAATTGATAAAAGTTATCCATTTTTAGCATTTATGTGCATATTCTGGATTATCATAATTTTGACAATTTTTGTCTTTTTAGGATTATCAAAAAATTGGCGGTCCTAATTTTATATAGACAATTAAAATTCATGCACATAGGGCTGTCAAAATTTTGACGGTCCTGAATATATACATGACTATCGAATTTTGATAGTCCTAGCATTGTTAAAGCCTGTGATAGTTCCCAACAAATTTACAGTAGTGCCCTTATTATTTGCATATTTTTAAGGGCTAATTAGAGTTTATACCCTTGATTTTATACCAATTTAGAGTTTAAGTCCTAACATATCCAATTTGAGAGCCTATGTATGAAAATTTTATTATCAAACGTGAAGGGAGGGTATATGTCACGTCCCAAAACCAGAATACTGGCAAGTAGGGACGGACCAGGCCAGCTACGTATACCAAAGTACTCCAGTACTCCGAAATAACGTATAAGATGTATAGACATGGGGGTTACTACTACAATCCAACAGGCAATCCTAGGTCAAGAAATCCTAGGTATCTCAATCACAGGCAAATATGTAAAGTACAAGAAGTATGATCAACTGGAATATAAAATAGTAAAGCGTCCCAAACTATCATATATCAATGATCATGAAGCTAGTAATACAGAGTGAAGACTAGCAAGAGTAATAGTCATACATGATAAGCTCTAGCTATAGTCTAGAATAATGCAAATCATGTTCTGGCCCGTAGGCTAAATGTCAAGTCCAAACACGAGCTAAACAAGTGCTCGGTGGCGAAAAGCCTCAAAAGAATAATGTACATAACTAGTGGGTGAAAAGAAGGAAAACCACTATGGTAGGCCTGTCAATGGTAGACCAAAAATTCGTATCCGATCCGTATTCGAACCGAAAATATCCGAAATTTCGGATACGGATACGGATTCGGATATCATATCGGATATTTATCGGATATCGGATACGGATATGGTAAGTGTCATATCCGAACCAATAATATCCGAACCAATAATATTTAAATTATTTAATAAATTAAAAATATATTGGGCCATCAGGAATTCAGAATTCAGTCGAAAATCTATTATTTCTGTTGTTTCTTGACAAAATATGACATTTCAATGTAGAAATCTGTTGTTTCTTACAAAATCTATCCTTTTAATGTGAAAATATGTCGTTTCTTGACAAAATCTGTTGGTTCTGATTTTTTTTCTTCTCTTTTTTAATTTTTTTTTAGTAATTTTATTGGTTCGGATATTATCCGATATCCGTTAAAATTATCGGTAACGGATACGGTACCCAAAACTTCTATCCAATAGGATATCGGATAGTTATCGGATATATCCGATAGTTAATGGTTCGGATATGGTAATGCCAATATCCGACCAATAAGCTACCATTGACAGGCCTACACTATGGTACTCTGGTGCTTCGGGTAGTCACCGTCGAGTAGATGGTACGAAAGATCCTCCGGGCTCCTCTATCAGATCTGGCCAAACAAAACCAGTGGGGTCAGACCCCCAATAGCAAGTACCACAAAGGGAGCCAAACTATGAACTAAAACCAGCAATAACTAACATAGCAACTGATAGAGACAAAAATAAGCATATGCAAATCGAGACTCGTGCGCTACCAATGCACTTATCTCGAGAATAGGAAAGACAATAAGTAAAGCAACATGTAGCATAAAGTAAAGGACATGTGACATAATGTAAACTGTAGACATGTGAATTAAACGAAAACATGTGAAGATGTGAGATAAACTGAACATGTGAGCATGTAAGATAACTGGGACATGTGAGCATGTTAAGTAACTGGAGCATGTGAGCATGTAAGATAACTGGGACATGTGAGCATGTTAAGTAACTGGAGCATGTGAGCATGTTAGGTCTATATAGAACGACAAATGATTAGATGACTTAGGAACTATTCCGGAACCCAAGTTACAACCCGTAAACCAAACAATGCTCCAGATGACTTAGGTCTATATAGAACGACAAATTTTTACGAAAACCAAGAAAATACGACATATACTACAAAATGCGTATCCGTATATAAATATCGATACTGTGAGACGAGTCTCACAGTATAATAGGGAAAAAAGTAATAAAAATAAAAATTCAGGGTCTAAACTCTCTAATTGGATATTTAGGACTTAAACTCTAAACTAGTATAAAATGTAGGGTCTAAATACTAATTAGTTCTCTTTTAAATCCAAGTAAAAATTATTTCTTCTTCTTATTTATTAGACCCAAACACATATTCTAATTTGTCTAATTCGATGTGTCGGGTTGGGTCTGGGTTAGCCCATGGAAGGGAACACAATTATTTTTTGGACCTGACAATTCCTGGAACCATAAACCCTGAAGCAGCAGCACGCGAAAGAAGGAAGAAGAAGAAAAAGAAAGATGAGTACTGTCACCGGCGGTGATGCTCCCACGGTTCCTCAGAACATGACACTCTACATCAACAACCTCAACGAGAAGATCAATCTGAACGGTAACCTCACCGCACTCTCCTTTCCTCTCCTCTCCTTCTAACTTCACTCCGCCAAAACCCTAATAATTAGGGTTTCTAGTTTGGCATCCCCACTTTTCAATTCCTTTTTTGTCACTGAGACCATTGCTATATTAGAGCAGTTGAATTGTAATATTTGGAAATTTTATGCGCTTATTAGTCGTGTCCCCAAAATACACCAACACGCTGAAATCAATGCCGAGTCGCCGTGTCGCGTCTGTGTCGTATGCGTGTAAACAGCGTAGCTGCCTAGCTCCTAGTTCAGTCATGAGACATATACTGGGGTCATCATCCGAGTAATATAATGTATATGTTAGCGAGACATGATTGGTATACTGAACTTTTCTATATTGCTAATCAGGATGGCGAAGTCTAGATCTGGCTACATAAACAAAAAAATTACTTGTAATTTTTAGGTTTTTTTAATGAGAAATGGGGCAATTGCCATGTTCTTTCTTTTTGTCCAAATTAGGGCTGTGCTATTTGGACCCTAGCACCCGGGATTGGCACTGGAGCAGACCCGGTGTTTACTGCAACCGGTACATGGTTCCATCTTCGGGAGAGTAGGATCTGGTCCGTGAAAGTAGACTCGGTCCTCAAAATGGCGTATGTCCTGATGCAAAAAATTAGAGGAAGTATACGGATTATAAGTTTTTAGTTTTTGCATATATCTGGCTGAAAGGTCCTCTTATTTATAGTCTTTTGTTATTCTTAATATTACAATGTTCTTTAAAATTGAAACAACCGTATAGTGGCTTAGTTAAAGTCTTCTATTTTCTAAATATATATATATTCTTTTATATATATATATATATATATATATATATATATATATATAATGCTCAACTAAATTCAATAGACAAATGATGGTTGATTTATAATTTCTTGTATAAATTATATATAATTCCCCTTAATATATGGACTCGGTGTATTTTCATTTCCCATGGAATGTCTTTTTGCGTCCTCCATTGGAAATATCCATATACCCGAACGGGACCTGATTTATAGTGAAAGGATAGGAAACAGTTTTTATGTAGAGCATCCGGAACCGATCCGGATCTGATATGAATCATATATGGGTAGGGCTCAGATTCAAAACTTGGACCCCTAAGAGTTATGGGTTCGGGTCAGGGACTATCACTACCTGGACCCATCCAGGCCCGACAGTAGCCCTACTCTCAATCGACGATCTTTTCGTTCTACCAAATGTATATTTCATGGACAGGGATACAACATGACAAATAAAGACACGTCGATCGGTTTTAGCCCTAGTTACCCATTTCCTACTACCCCGGTAACAACATTCATGATCCTGAGATCCCAGAGGTGACTGGATCTTGTTTGGGATCACTAGAAATGGTGGATCATAAAGGATGAAAGTCAAGAAGATATCAATCAAACCGACAATAAAAGACAATAACATCATTTAATTGCGCAATTGCACACTATAGTATGAAATCTTCCTACCAAACAAAACAACCCCAAATAGCTTACAGGTACCCACTCGTACTGCTTGCCTACCATGAATCCGTATCACATACTAGTGCGAACTGCAACCTAGGCATCATCATTAGTGTTTCCATAGGTGTTCTGCGTTTCATATACATCACATGATCACAACACAGATTTTGGAGTTGTTTTTCTTTCTAGACCCTTAGTAAAGGTGTATCTGTTAGTCTCAATTGTGCATGTCCAATCCATCTCAAAAGCTCATTCCCTCTTGAAGCTACCTCTGCAATGTAACACTACTCAGTTATCTTCATTCTCCACACTTTCTTTTAACTGTGTATAATGTGTGCACATGTTTTCTTAATTTCCTGCACTTTTTGACCCATAAAGCGTGGCAGCTATTATAGCTTTCTTATAGAATTTCGATTAGCTCAATATACTTTACAATCACATACAACTACAGAATCATTAATTCACAGAGTTCCAACAAATTTCTGCACTGGTTGATTTCTTAACAAATTCCTCCTTTATCCGGGTTAGATATTGCCTGTGGAATTATTTGGCAATTAGTATAACAAAAGTTGAGTCTGTTTTGGTTCTGAAATGGACGATCGAAATGGTTCAAACCATTGCAGAAATCTTTAAATCGAGCTATCATATTATTAGAATATCAAAATTTTCCATCATTGCGGATTTTCAGTTATTTGCGGCTTACTTATGCTCCAGTGTTTTATCATTTACGGTATTGTCTCTTCTTAATCTTGACAAGATTTGAATTCATTTAATAATCCTCCGATGCTTCATCTTGTTGTTTACTCGACCTGATATTTATCGAGTTATTTGTTTCAGAACTCAAGAAGTCACTGCGGGCTGTTTTCTCCCAATATGGAAACATACTAGAGGTGCTAACCTTCAAGACATTGAAACATAAAGGACAAGCATGGGTGGTTTTTGAGGATGTTTCAAAAGCATCTGAAGCTCTTAAACAGATGCAAGGATTCCCATTTTATGACAAGCCTATGGTGTGTAATGATGTTTCTTATCTACTGCTTTTATGAGCTATTAGTTAGTTTCAAATATCGTAACCATTTTTAAAATTTTCATAATAACTTGTCACATACTAGTGTGCTGCTTGCTACACAAAATTATCTACTTTTGTGTATTATAGTGCAACTTAGCTACTCCATTTGATGTGCTTGATAAAAGATCAAACTGTTTCTCTCTTCTTCTGTGGGAAATATATACATGTCAAGTTCTGGAATATATTTAGGCCTTGACTTTATTTTGTTAGTAGACTATGTTGACATCTGAAAATGCAGAGGATACAATATGCTAAGACCAAATCAGATATTATAGCAAAGGCCGATGGGACTTTTGTTCCTCGAGAAAGACGGAAGAGGCACGATGATAAAGGTAAGATGAAGCATTCATAGCTATTCGTTGCCCTCTGCTGTCTATTTCCCCCTCATACAACAGAGTTACTTTATCCTTGTAGATCACATGATTATCATATTTTAGGTTTCTTATTTCCTTATGTCAACTGTTAATACACATAATCTTATGTTAACTGTTAATACACATAATCTTATGTTAACTGTTAATTCTTCTCAGTGTAGTAAGCTTGAGCTGTAAAAGCTGTTAACTAGCATTAGCTCTTCCAAAGTTATAACCTTTGCTGATTTTTTGATGAAATTTATGTAAAGTCAGTGAGCAAGAAGCTGTGAGATTGTAACTGTCTTGAAGGATACATAATATGAATCGTATTGTGGAACGATTAATTGTTAATATATTTGGATATGAGTGTTGTATCTTAGCAAAATGATTATTCCTCATTGTTGTAGGTTAAAATTGTATCAATAAATCTTAATGCTTGATCTGTGGGAAAGGTGAAAGTGAAGGCTTAGTTTTCCTTTTCACAGGTGCCCTATAACATGGCTAATAGTTACACTTGATTCAACTGGAACAGGTGATTTACTGCCCTCTTCTAAACAAATTCCATAGCTTCTATTAATCCTTCTGAACGGAGTAAGAGATCATGCGTGTATATTAATTGCTTAGAAGTTATACATCAACAACGTAAAAAAACAAAGGCTTCATCCCAAAATTTTGTTTCTTCTACAATGCTTAACCTTGCTTTCCTTTAGCTCTCTTAAGAGCCAACTATTCTATCATATTAACTACCATTTTTTACTACCTCATCCCACGTTTTTTGTTCTACCCTGAGTCTTGATGCTCCATCCAGAGTCCTATGGCTCTACATCTATTGCTTTCATTCCACAAGTCTCTATTCCCTTTATTCCCAGCATCAGTAGGATTTTAAGCAAAATGTTCTCATCTCATCTAGAATGGAAGCCGCCTCTAACTTCTTCTGAATGCACTTCTTTCTTATTGAACCTTCAAGCACAGTGACACTGAGCTATCTTTACCATTTCACCTACCCTTCAGTTTATGGTCTTTCTTGGTTACCCAATGCTGTAACCCTTGAATCTGGGATTGTCACCTTCTTACCTAATATCCTTTTAATTTCAAGAGAATCAATGGTCACATAGCATCCAAAAGCACTTATCAACTTCAACCATGACCATTCTATTATATTGGTAACATCCTCCATGATCCTGCCATGTTTACGAACAAGTGGTTGTAAGTAAGGGAAATAGTTTTGTATTTCTCTTGTTATTTTCAAGCTATTTGGACTTCCATCATACATGTCCTCAATCGTCTTGATATGACTACTAGTACTAGACACTTTGTTTCTTTTCTTAAATCCAATACTAAATCTCCTCGGAAACCGTATTAAGCCTTATCTAAATCGATGAAACCATATGTAGATTACCTCTCTGAAGTTTTATATCCTTGGTTTAGGTTGGCCTTCCTGGTCCAAAACCAAATTGGTTTGACGTGATTGCTTTCCAGTCTATTCTAGAGTCATTCCATTTCAAGTTCCACATTATACGAGTGACCTGTAGAAACTAGATTTTGCTTTCCAGAATCATAAGCCATTGTGTATCAAGACTCGACCATTGTCAAAGTAGATCACACCTTTATCTGAGTTGCCCATATTACTCAAATAATATACTAATATTGTCATACCTTACCTGTCCATTTCACTTTCTTATTCTCTCCATATATGGCCATTATAGTTCAGCTCATTTACTTAGATGGAAAATTCTGATAAATGATAATAGCAATATATCCATGGAACACTAAAAGTTAAGTAAATCTGTGTACATTCCCTCCATCCCATGTATATTTTCTTTTGTATTAGTAGAAGGTATACCATGGCTTCATTTTTTGTTTCTCATAATTTCCTGTCAATATTTGAGATTGTATTTTGACATTATATCATGGGAATGCCATTTCTTTGATTTGTGCTCTTTGACTTGTGTCATGGAGATGAATTCTTTTCACATAGCATAGTGCCTCATCTTACTGCTTCATCTGGACTCTTTTCTAGTCTATAATAACTTAGACGGTTCTCCTTGGTTGCATGAGCTTAAATTTCATGACTGAAAAAGTAGGTCTACCTGCCCTCCAACTGCCCTTCCAGGCTTTACGGCAAGGCCATCTCTTGCTCATAACTACCTTGTTCTTGCTCATAACTACCTTGTTTAGGGATTTGGCACCATCATAAATGGTTGATGTTATGTTGACAGCCGATCATAAGAATATTGTGAATTCTTCAGTAGAGCTTTCTCGTCCTCCATTGTTACCCCATTCTGATGGGGAAAGGCTTGGATGTTGATCATGATGATTTTGACACTACATTGTTGCTTGTACAATACTTCTCATTTAAGAGGTCTAATAATAAGTACCAATGGGGATGCAAAAGGTTAACTTGCAGCCTCACGACCATAATGTTACTATATTTGTACTGAAGTAGTTATTTTTAGATTTACTCACTCTTTTGGTTTACTAGTCTATTTAAATTTGTTTCCCCTTTCATGCTAATGTAGCTGAGAGAAAGCGCCGCGAACAACAGCATGATGCTAATCAGGCTGGGGCAGGTTTGAATTATGCTGGTGCTTATGGTGTTGGACCTCCGGTAAGCATGCTATGTTATGTTTCCGGTCACCTTCTTATCTCTTACCAAGACTTTGCATATTTGAATGGAAGTGTCGAATATAGTCCTAAGTTTTTCAGGTTCAATTATTTTTCTTAAAAATGAGTACGTATATGTGCATTCTGTATATAAAGTACCAACTAAAATATGTATGAAGCATGGTAGTCA
Source organism: Iris pallida (assembly GCA_029216955.1). Lineage (NCBI taxonomy): Eukaryota > Viridiplantae > Streptophyta > Magnoliopsida > Asparagales > Iridaceae > Iris > Iris pallida. Next base: position 10,128,797 of record JANAVB010010799.1, read on the forward strand.
AAGGCACGCCTTGAAGTAACGCATAGCAGCTGCGCCTCGCACCTCACTGGTGAGGCGCCTTTCTCCGGGCGCACTTAAGGCGAGCCTAATGTGCGCCTTTCAGCAAGGCGCAACAAAAAAAAGACGCGTTAAAAAAAAAAAAAAAAAATAAAAAAAAAAAAAATAAAATATATATATATATATATATATATATATATATATATATATATATACACACACACACACACACACACATTTGAGGCATGGAGATGGCCCTTACCTCATATAAGTGGGAGGGAGGTAACCCTTTGCATGGTTGCTAAAGTTGGCTACAGTTGAACCTGAAAACGTAAAATTTACTAAAAGCGTGGTAGAAAAAATACAAATTTTTGTTAGTTTTGTTGACTGCTATAACTATTGTTGTTTTGCTAGTTCACTTGGTTATGTTTTATCATATTTTTGTTGGTTTTAATATGTTATTTGGTTTTATTTATTACATTTCTAATTTATTTATTTATGTATATATTATTATTATATTTTGTTTTGCGCCTCTCTTCGCTCGAGCGTGCGCCTTAAGTGCACCTTACGCCTCGGACAATATGGACCATTTGCGCCTCGAGTGCGCCTTTGACTACCTTGGTATGATGCGCATTGTTCTAAAAATCTACCTAGACGCTTGGTGTCCGTCCGATGTTCTCGCCTAGGTGGCTACCTAGGCCCCCAAGACCCCCAACTATGCATGTTTTTGGGTTTATGAACTTTTTCTGCAATTTTCTATAGGTTTTTTGGGGTTTTAAAATTCTTTTTTTTCCAACCGTAGGCGGGCTAGGCGCTAGGCACCCCGTGCATGTCCGACTAGCGCCTAGCGCCTTTTACAACCTTGATGAAGCGTATCTGTATGCCGATCCCCCTTTGTTATAACATCCTTCCCATATTATGCACGCAGAGCCACCACTTCTTTGCTTCACCCAATTTGTGTGTTAACAATTGGTCAAATGCAAAGTCCAAACTGAAGCTAGGGTCTGTCACTTATGAAAAAATATATTCACGAAAATATAGGTTGAAGGAGTATACCAATTGGCCAAATGAAAAATGTTCCTTGATATATCTAGAAACTCTTCGTCCTCCAAACTTTCTATCATTCACCCACCTTCCCTGCTGTTGGCTTCTTCTGTGTCTTTCACAACATGATATTTTCCAATGGTGATGAAGTGGAAGTACTCGATGTCTAAGATGATTCTAGATATGTTTCTGCTGAGCCTCTATATTTTGATGTTAGTGTCTCACTTCATATGAGTGCCTAGGTACATGTGCTACAATGGCAAACTGAGCCTCAAGTAAACTGTGTTTATATGAAGTTACCATTTTAAAGGAATCTATAACCTTAAACTTGTATAGATGTCAAATATTCTATTTGTTAGTCTCGAGTAGAAAATTATTGAACATTAACTTGATCATATTCCAAAATATGTATATATGATGTGCGCTCTACTACTTTCTCTCATTTGGAACAGAAAAGAGCAGAGTGCAAAAACAGGCTCTAGTCATGGTAGTTGTTGGTTTGTATCTCGTTTCCGGTTGAGCGCTCAAATGGGGGGTGACAATGGAGTTGGTAATTTAGTTCCACATCGGTTAGGAGGTGGGATCATGTGGTATAGATAATTAGGATTGGTTCAGGACTTACATGAGAATTCTCTTTTAAGGCATATGGGCCCAATTCAATATTGCACCTCATAGGCTAACTCTGGTTTGGGTCACATCGCGTTCCCAACAAGTGGTATCAGAGCCCATGGTTACGGGACTGGTTTGAACAGCTCTAGTTGGTTTGAGACAGATAGTGCAGAACGTTCATGCGTATACACGAATATACATGCTCTCTTCTCAAGGTGGAGTAAGAGCATCAACTACACGAATTGGCTTGGGTTTGACGAGCCCAAGGTGGAGCAAGACGTTGTGGTTGGCACACAATGGTGGTGTGGATGAACGTATTGGTTTGGTTCTGTGGTCGAACGGATCGAGATGACAATATGTTGGATCTTTTGGGTGCTCGGCTAACAGAAACGAATAAAAATGTAGCAAGGAGTGCTAATGTTGTTCGGCTGGCGGGAACAAACAAAAGGTAGCAGGGGTGCTAAGGTTGTACGGCTAGTAGGAACGGACAAATGTAGCAAGGTGCTAAGGTTATTCGGCTAGCGGAAATGAGCTAAGGTGGAGATTGTTGGGTTGTATCTCGTTTCCGGTTGAGCGCTCAAATGGGGGGTGACAATGGAGTTGGTAATTTAGTCCCACATCGGTTAAGAGGTGGGATCATGTGGTGTAGATAATTGAGATTGGTTTAGGCCTTACATGAGAATTCTCTTTTATGGCATATGAGCCCAATTCAATAGTGCACCTCATGGGCCAACTCCGGTTCGGGTCGCACCGTGTTCCCAACAGTAGTCAAGTGTAGGGCTGGGCACAGGTCGGGCCCAAATTTTGTAGACTCAAACCTGATCCGTTCTTTAACGGGGCGGGGACGGGTCAATTTTTTTTGGAATCAGACCTGACCCGACCCGTTGGAAACAGATCCAATCTGCAACAACCCGCGGGTCTATACGGATCTAAAATTTGGCATATACAAAAAAATTATATACAAAAATAACAAAACTATCCCTATACAAAACTGTACAAAAAACCACTTGTAGTGTTATATGAAACATTAAAAATCACTTTATCCAAAAAAACACCTGAGAGTCTATCCCTATACAAAACTGTACAACACTTGTAGTGTTGGGCTTGTTTGGACATTTTACGGTTCGGTTCAGGTTGGAACCACGGGTCCTAGACCCTATGCCCAGCCCTGAGTCAAGAGTGTGAATCTACTATAGGAATGCCTAACTTTTAGTTTGCCATTTTGAGCCATGTTAATCATGTTTTGTCCGATTGATAAATGACTTTGTACATCAACTATAATGTCCATTCTCATTGACCGCATTAATGTAGTTCTTTACTTCAGAACAATGTTGTAAAAATCGCTAGGCGGAGTCGGTGCGCCGGAGGGCCGACTAGCGCCTAGGGCGCCTAAGCAGCGCCTAGGCGCCGATTTTTTTTTTTCTTCTGGTTCATGTATATATATGTCTATATATAACATATATGTAACATAAAGACACAAAGTCTTATAAGTTGTTATGGCTAGCATAGTAATGCCTAAGTTCAAATAATGTTGGTAAGGTTTTGGGTACAAATCCTAGAAATGTTCAAAATGTTTTTTTTTTCAGTTTTTTTTTTATTTGGAAACAAATTTATATATATAGGAGGAGAGGAGAGAGACAACAGCCACTCCTCCTCTCTCCTCCCCTCCGCTCCCCTCTCCTCTCCTCCTCCTCCTCCCCTCCCACCACCTCCCCTCTCCTCTCCTCCCACCACCTCCCCTCTCCTCCCCTCCCCTCTCCTCCTCTCCTCCCACCACCACCACCACCACCACCAGAAGAAGAAGCAGCAGCCGCCGCCACCACCGGCTACTACGACGGCGGCGGCGGCGGCGGCGGCGGCAGGTAAGTATATAATTTTGTTTCAATTTTTTGTTTTTTTGTTTTTTTGTTTTTTTGTTTTTTTTTTTTTTTGAATTTTTTAAAAAAAAATTGGCCGCCTAGGGGCCGCCTAGGACCGAAACCGCCTAAGACCGCCGCCTAGGGGGTTTTCGGTGCGGCGGGTGGCCGCCTAGCGCCTAGGAGGCGGCTGCCTAGGCCGATTTTTAGAACACTGCTTCAGAAATCTGAATATTATTGAATCACTTCCCTAATTTCAGTTTAAATTATGAATCATGACAGCTGTCTCAGTCGCCTTTCACTGGAGGTGCTAAGTCGAAGCTTCCTGAGGCACCAGCCCCGCCAAACAACATCCTATTCGTTCAGAATCTTCCGCACGAGTCTACTCCGATGATGTTGCAAATGCTTTTTTGCCAGTATCCTGGTTTTAAGGAGGTCAGGATGGTGGAAGCTAAACCAGGGATTGCTTTTGTGGAATATGGGGATGAAATCCAAGCAACAGTTGCTATGCAGGGGCTTCAGGGATTCAAGATAACGGCTCAGAACCCAATGCTTATATCATATGCAAAGAAGTAGGCTGTATGAAAATCTTTCTCGAGTTACAGCTCTTATCGTTTCTTAGATCTCCTAGGTTTTTTCCGTGCCATCCTTTAATAGCCCCCTTCTACTGACCTTGGTTCGTTGGTGTAACATGTATGATTATCAAAATGTCAGTGCCTTGAAATTGTTTTGTAGTATTTTGATGCTTATAACTTCACATTTGATAAATTTCTCATCTCGGTAAAGAGTTTGGCATCGGATGAGACCGTCCATAGTGGTGGTTCAGTTAACTGTAAGTAAACGCTTCGTCATATCTGGTACAGTTCAGCAATGCTAGCTTTAGCCATTTTCAGTTTCTGTATTATTCTTTGTTTGAGTCATCATTTGAAACCTGTATTGCTGATTTGCTAAAAAGTTCATCTTCAAAGGAATCTCCATGTATAAATTTGAATTATTGCCTGTTGAGTGTTTGGTTAGGTACTGAAATCTCCTTGGTGTGCAAATTTGATTTGAATTATTCCATATATTGTTTCTAATCTTCTAGCAATAAGTAATGTTTTGGCAGCTTAGACATTTGTGGTTTAATGATTGATGCATAGTCCATATGAGTTCATCACTTCAATCAGAGCTCATTGTTCCAGGATGAACGTAATGTTTTGAGCCGAGAAAATTGTTGCTACAATTGGAATGTAAGGGTCCGTTTGGATATGTTTTCTGAAATTTGGTTCTGAAAACAGTTTTATGAAAGTAAGTTATAAAGTTGTTTTTTGAAAATAGATATTCTGAGTTTGCGTTTGGATACTTTTATCTGAAAAAATAATTTTAAAAACAAAAGTTGAAGATTGTGTTTGGTAAAATATTTCTAGAATTTTTTTAATAATTTTTTTATAAAATATTATAGTTATGTTAAAAAAGTTCAAACATTCTGGCTGTGTCCGCCAGATATAAATTATGTGTCAGCCATGTGTCCGACATCGGATTCGACTCTGACGTGTCCACATCCATTTTTTTTGTCAATACATGAACAACCATTTTTTGTGTCAGATCCACACCCTGACATCGGACACAATAGAAGCCATGCCATCGGACACAATGGAAGCCATGGCATCTGACACTGCCAATCCCACCGCTGTCCTCGACAACTAATCCGTGTCCGCGCCGTCGTTGCCAACCCCACCGCCATCCTCGAACCCTAACCCTTGTTTGTACCGTCGTTGCCAACCCCACCGCCGTCTACGAGCTCGGCCCCTAACCCTCGCCCGGGTCTGGATGTCGGCGTTAGGCTCACCGGACGCCGCATGAGATCGTTTCCTCGCCACTTCCACAGCGACCTCCTTCCGGATCTCCACTTCCCGTCCCCCAGGTGCTCCGGCGACCCGCCGGAGATCTAGAAGCAGCCACCGGGGGACGCGTCAGGGGTCACGGTCCACTCCGCGTCTCTTCCGGGGAGAATCAACATCATTAGAATTTCTGGAGGAGGAGGAGGAGCGAATTTTTGTGGTGGAAGGAAGGGTTTGGGGGGGTTGAAATTTGGGGAGCGGAAGGAATAGGAAGAGGGGAAGAGAAATGGTGAGAGAGAGAGAGAGACGATGGATGAGTTGGGGGGGGAGGGTTGGTTCGGGTGGGACCCGCCAATGTAAGGTAAAAAGGCATCCGGAAAAGAGGTTTTTCCTCCACTCTGAAAACAGAGTTTAAACTCATGTTTTTAGAAAAAAATTTGTGAACGTGGAAACAGTGTTGGCAGCCAAACATATTTTGAAGATGTGGCTCCGTTTAAACTCAAAAACCTGAGTTTAAATGGAGAACCAAACAGGCCCTAAGTCACTTGAGAAAGAAGACCCGACCTATTTAGAAAATTGTTGCTACAATTGGCTATGAATGATTAATGCGTGTGGTCTGTTTGCATACTTTTTGGTACATGATGATAGCATTGGGAAAGGGGAAGGGGGGTGACACATAGTCACCACCCATGTGGCACCTCCCTATATATATATATATATATATATATATATATATATATGGAAGCGGATCAAAAGTCCCCCTTAGAAAGCCCCCAAAAAAATTCCCTCACTCTAATCCGTAATTTAATGTTAATATTAATGTTAATATTAATATTAATGTTAATATTAATGTTAATATTAACATTAAATACTAAAATTAACATTAAAGTTAACATTAAAATTAATATTAACATTAATATTAACATTAACATTAATATTAACATTAACATTAATATTAACATTAATATTAAAATTAATATTACGAATTAGAGTGAGGAGGTTTTTTGGAGGGCTTTCTAAGGGGAGTTTTTAATCCGCTCCCTATATATATATATATATATATATATATATATATGATTGTTTGGTCGGCTATAAATGTATTACAATATTTACATGATTTTCAATATTTGTTCTGCTGTAAATGATACAAAGAAGGATATATGATGCGATCTTACCTCAATTACTACGATACTTTCCGCAATAATTTAACACCTATTATTGCAGCAATACTTTCGCAACCAATTATTGAGATTTTCAATTACAGCCAATCTAACGGTCCCATAGTGTAAAATTAATTTCCTTCCACACTAGTAAACGAGATGTATAACAAAAAAGAAAAAAGAAAAAAAAGAACAGTTAGACCGAAGGGGAGAGGGTTTGTCCAAACTGCGGCCATGTGGCGCCGTCTCATTCGTCTGGATTGAAGCCATGGCCGGCCCAGAGGGTTGGGTTGTCCTATCTTGGAGCTAATTTTGGTTGTCCCTTGACTCTTATTGTCAGCTGCTCCTGGTGGTTATCCGTGACCCTGATCTTTGATAGGTTCATGCTGAGCCTAGAGGGTTGTCCTACCAGAGGAAAGTTGTCCAAGTCCCAAGTTTTGTCCGACTTACCCTAGGGCCGGTCCTGTTGGAGCCACATTAGCTGGGGGCTGAGGGGGGACACGTTAGTCGTGGTTCCGGATTCGGTCCCCTTTGGGCAGTCAGGACTTTCCGAAAAAAGAAAAAGAAGTGCAAGGTCCAGTTGTTCACTCGACCTTGTAGCCTTTAATAATTTCTTCAATCGTCTGCACCGACCTCTATCATACTCAATGTTCTTAACTTTTTAATTATTTGTCTCTGGCATCTAACATTGTCGACCTTGGAGCATCTCCAACCCGACTGTGAGTTTTAAAAAAAGTTGTTGCCACATAGGAATAACAAGTTTTCGTTGAAAAAGTCATTCTCAAATGCAAATGTCAAATAAGTTGTGAAGTTGACATGGCATGACACGACAAAGATATTGTGAAGTTGGTTGTCTAGATTTAGACAATGCACTTGACAATGACTTTATCTCCACATCATCAATTATGAATAAAAATATGAGAAATTTTGAGTGGCACCATACTTTTTTTTTACCATATTTACGGTGCACCCCACACAATTACAATAATGTAAGATACCCCCCACTTTTGACGGAAACCGTCCCCAACTCACGGTCAACCCCTTTGACCAATTTTTTTGACCAAAATACCCCCGTCTTCTTCTCCGTGTCTCCCCATTTTTCGTGGCTGTCCCCCTCCCCGCCGCCGGCGTGCCTCCGCTCCCCACCCCGAACTCCCCCTTCATCGCGGCGAAGAGCCTCCGGCCCTCGTCCACGAACCCCTGGTGGCAACAGGCGCACAGGAGGGCAAGGAAGGTCACGGAGTCCGGCTTGACCCCTCCCTCTCCGACTATCGCGCCGAAGGCCTCCAGCGCCACCCGCCCCCTCCCGTTCGTCGCAACCTCCAATTTTTCATCAGGTTAGCTTCCCACCTCTTTCATTCTGTGTTGATTTGGCTTCTAATTCTTGGTTAAAATTGTGCAATCCAGATAATTTGATTGGGAAGGGAGGCAGTAGCCGGGTTTACAAGGGTTGCTCAGTGGACGGAAAGCAATGGCAGTGAAGATACTGAAGCCATCTGAAGATGCAGTTAAAGAGTTCGTCGCGGAGATTGAGATCCTCACGACCTTGAATCATAACAACATTGTTTCGATCTGTGGTTTCTGTTTCGAGAAGGATCATCTCATATTGGTGTATGAATACTTGTCTAAAGGTTGCTTAGAATAAAACCTTCATGGTGAGGACGGTGCCGACGAAGACGTTGACCCGCATGTCGGCCCTGTGGATGTAGCTGTGGATCCAGACCCCCTGGGTGAGGGCGCCGAGGTGGGAGCAGGCGGAGAGGGCGGCAACCGCGGTGACCCCGCCGGGTTCGAAGCCGGAGGCCAGCATGTGGGCGAACCTGTCGAGGGCGTCGTGGAAGGTGGTAAAAATTATGGTGGTGATGGTGATGGTGCTGGTGATGGTGGTGGTGGTGATGGGGAGGAGAGAGGAGGGGGGTGCGGAGAGAGGAGGTGGGGGGGGGGGGAGCGGAGGCACGCCGGCGGCGGAGAGGGGGGCAGCCACAAAAAATGGGGAGACACGGAAAAGAAGACGGGGGGTATTTTGGTCAAAAAAATTGGTCAAAGGGGTTGACCGTGAGTTGGGAACGGTTTCCCTCAAAAGTGGGGGGTATCTTACATTATTGTAATTGTGTGGGGTGCATCGTAAATATGGAAAAAAAAAAGTAGGGTGTCACTCAAAATTTTTCTAAAGATATTTAGAAAGAAAGAAAGAATGAAAGAAGTTGCCTTGCAAGTTGAAAAAAAAAGTAGATTTTATTGCCTTTTCAATACTTTTGCATCGAAGAAGATTTTTTTATATATCATTGTCTGTGTGAATATAATCGTTGTCTGTGTAAATATAATCTTAAAAACCTAGAAAAGTCATTATCTTGTACATCGAGCCACATGTGAATCACATTTACATTTCATGACATTAGGGTTGGAGATGCTCTTATAGCCGTCAATCATTTCTTCAATTGTCCACGTATGTCTCTAAGATAGGTGGACTATGTCAGTGCTCCCTTGGCCATTTGTGATAGAAACAACTTGGATAGATGATTAAGGAATCAATTAAAGGCCGAGTGTTTGGCCTGGCGACCAAGCAAAGTATTTCTCGTTAGTAAATAAGAATAATAACAAGCAATATATTACTACACTCATATATTGCCGGTATGATTATATTTACCGTTACTTGTGGGCGACATGTGTATCGTTCATACCACCATCTGGAGAATATTGTTAAGGCATAGTGAATATTAGGTTTTTTTCCTACGACCACTTTTGCAGCTCAACATCATTCGAGTCCCCAATGAGTGGGGCATGTTTGGTTTTAGATTGCAACAAAAGGCTACCAGGATGGTTAGACGTGAAACAAGAATGCAGTGTCCAAAAAATAGAATAAAAAATAAAAATCTAAACAATATAACACACTCCATAGACATATTGGTAAGATACTGTATTATTAGATGTCAATTATTATCTTTTTCTGAGACTTTTTTTGACATTCAATAATGTACTTGCACATTAATGTGGCTATGTAGTGTGTCAAAAAAAAAAATACCTCTACTAGTATTACTCCAAAAATATTCTTACTTATATTACTAATTAAAGTTAATATAAATAGTTAGCTAATTACAATAGCTATTTTTTATGTTTCTAAATAGTCTTAGGGGACGTTTGGTTCAAGTTTTTGAGGGTTGGAAATGAGATTTGAATTCCTTGTTGGAGTGGGTGGGGTTCCCACCTATGTGGAGAATACCCCGGAGAGCGACGAGCGCCATCCGTGTGTCGGAGAAGCTTGGAGAGTGCATGAATTTTATTTTGGTACATATATGGTAAGGAAATATATGATTGGATTTCCATATTTACTTTGATTATATATTTATGATTGGACCCTTCATATAGTAGCTTTTCCATATTATTGGGTTTCCAATTATGGTAAGCTAATTATGATTGGATTTCCATTAAATATATGATTGATTTATATTGGAAGTTTTCATATATATTGGCCTTCCATGTATGGGTTACCAAGGGCTTATAAAAGGGTGATGCATGCTAGTTGTAAAATCATCTCAAAACAAAGAGTGCTTTACAATCTTTGAGAGAGAGAGAGAGAGGATTAAGGACTATTGTAAATGAGAGATTGCTTCGAATAATTTTTCGGCATCTCTTGTTCTTCGGAGCCCGCAATCAAAATTTTTTTTCTTTCAAGTGAGTTGTGGTGATCCGTGTTGGATCGGGAGGAGTTTGTAGAGGGTGTATTCTCTTTATTCCATTAGTGGAGGTTCTTCAGGGTTGGACTCCGATCGTCCCTTGGTTTTTTCCGCAAGAGTTTTTCACGTCAAAAATCTTTGTGTCTGCGATTGTGTTTGGCGTTTTTGGTTTGTGTGCTTTTGCTCAGTTCTCTCGCAGGACTTTCTGGTTTGGGGGAACGGTTTCCGCGCTTCGTTCCCAACAGAGTGGTATCAGAGCTTTGGGTTCAAAGAAGTGTCAGGAGTTGACAGTCAAACCAGGAAGCAGAGATGGACGCGAAGCCGGTGCGCATGGTGAACCTGAACGGTACCAACTACCACTATTGGCGGAGCAAGATGAAGGATTTGTTGTTCGTCAAGAAGCTGCATCTTCCAGTATTTGCATCCGAGAAGCCCAGTGACAAATCCGATGAGGACTGGAACTTCGAACATATACAGGTGTGTGGGTACATGCGGCGGTTCGTTGACGAGAACGTGTACAACCACGTTGCCAATATTGAGTATGCGGAGACGTTGTGGGAGAAGCTAGAATCTTTGTACGCGAAAAAGATCGGGGTAAACAAATTGTTCCTGATCCGGACGATGATGGGTCTGCGGTACAAAGATGGTGCATCCATTACGGATCACTTGAGTGAGTTCCAGGGCGTGGTGGACCAGCTATCCTCGATGGGAGTCAAGTTCGATGACGAGGTTCAAGGACTTTGGTTGCTATGTACATTGCCAGACTCGTGGGAGACCGTACGAGTATCTATGATCGCTTCTGCTCCGAAAGGCGTGGTCAGTCTGGAGTTTGCCAAGAGCGGGATACTGAATGAAGAGATGCGGAGACGTTCTCAGGGCACTTCATCCACATCCCATCACTCAGAGGCACTAGTTTCGGAGAGCCGCGGAAGGGGCAAAAGCAGGGGTCCAGGTGGTGGCAGAGACAAGAGCAAGGGGAAGTCCAAGGGTCGGTACGAGGACTCGGAGTGTTACCATTGTGGCAAGAAGGGCCACATCAAGCGGAACTGTTTCGCTTGGAAGAGAGAGAAGAAGGACGACAAGGGGAAGCAAGATGAGAACACTACAGCGGCGGCTTCGTACATGGAGGCGATGTGATCGTCGTAGGTGATGAGGTTATCACAAACCTCGCCTGCGATGACGATTCTTGGCTGGTGGACTCAGGGGCTTCAGCGCATGTGTAACACCCATTTTCTGAAATTGGGATATTTTGAAAATTTATTATTTTATTATTAAATAATGGTGATTTAGTCATGTTATGAATTTTGGTGATTTTTAGATAGTTTAAAACTATTTTCTAAGTCATGGCTTATGACTTTGTGATTTTACTAGTATAACCCTAGTGTAAACCCTAGAGATTTCATAACCTAGAGACTAACCATAACCATGTAAGCCTAACTAAGTGATTAGGATATCAAATTACCACTTTTTAGTCAAAATGGTATTTTGGTAATTTATTAGAATTTATTTGGATTTATGTAATTTATTATTATTTAATTAGTTGATTAGTGTCATGTTAGCTCCTAACCTAGTTTAGCACTAATCTAGAGGTTAGCAACTAACCTAGAAGACTAAGTAGAGGATGTTAGCTTTATGTGTAAATATCTAGGTTTGATAAATATCTAGATATTTAACTTTAAGGATATTTCCTTTAGAAACCTAGAAATATCTAAGGGTCAAAGACTTAGAGGCTAAGTTAGCAAGGTGGAGGAACCCTAAATATCTACCCCTACCCCCCCATGGCAGCCAACCCATACCCCCTTCCATATAAACACACACCCCCCCTTCATTCACACCTCATTTTCATTACACCTAAAAACTAGTTTTTTTTTCCTACAACTTTACACCCTCACCACTTAACCAATTTAGCTCCAAATTGAGCCTAGTTTCTTGCATTGGGATCCCCTACCATTGATGGTGCTAAGGGGAGCTAGCTAGCTAGGTTGCATAGCATTTTGGGCATCATCATTTGAAGAAGACACCCCCTACCTTGGTGTTTTCTTGAGTTTTGCACTCATAGGTAAATATCCCCAAACCTAGTTAATATTGTGTTTTCTCTTCATAATTGCATGCATATAGGTATACCCTAACTGTGGGTCAAGTTTGGTAGAAAATAGGTTTGGTTTGGTGTCCGTAGCGGACACGTATCTGTGTTTAAATCTCAGCGTTTGGTGAAATGCCTCATAGGACTTTTTGTTCTTGGTTTTCAAAACAAATTACATATTTGTGAAGCTTATTATATGTATATTGTATGTTGGTAGGAATGAGTTGATATTAGGGTCCTTTTCGTGTCCAAATTGGACACGAACACATGAGTTGGACACAGCACTGTGCACACTTAGTTCCCCTGCTTCCCGACACGGATTTCTTCGTGTCCACGTCACGTGGACACGTGCCACTTGGCACAGAGGTGGGGGCACCCTCTGACAAGCCCCCCCTCGAGTCTCACAACTTCTCGAGTCATGTCGGACACGAAAACGCGTTCGCACGGGTCATGCACTGCACTGCACGAACACGTTTTTCCTCACTAACACGTGAGTCGTGTCGACTCTGGACACGTTGTGGATACCTCGTCTTGACACGAGTGTGTAGCCCAACACGTGGGCTACACGTGGACATGACCACGTGGCCCCACGTGGCGTGTGTCGTGTCCACGAGACACGTGAACCGCTGCACGACGCGGTGCTAAACCGCGTGTATCAGTCGAGTTTTCTCGACTGATACGGGCTTCGTGCCGTATCCTGGTGACACTTGGACACGGGACAGGCACCTAAACACCTAGACCTACCCTAGGCGAACCTACACACGTGTGCACGAGACACTTGGACACCTGTGTCGTGTCCTACACGCGTGTGCATCTCTGCACGACGCTGTGACACAGTGCACAGTCTGAAACTTACCCGATTGGGATTTTTCACTCCTGGACACGCCGTGTCGTGTCGTGGTGGACTCCCATGGACACACACGACACGTACATGTGTAGGAGCACAATTACCAACCACCACTTTGGCATCTTAGCTAGGTTTTGTGTGTTAAAATTGGTTTTCCCCCAATGTTCAGAAATGAACAGTATTTTCTGGTATTATTTCAGTATTTATTTCGAATTTCAAATTGATTTGTATGTGTGTATATACGTATATTTATGTATATATATATTGTATATGTATGTATATATGTATATGAGTGTGTGGGTATATGTGTATGGGTATGTGAGTGTATAAATGTATATATATAGGTATGTATGTATATATGTATATATATGTATATATATGCATATATGTATGTGTGAGTTTGGGCCCCCTATCTCAGTTTTCCTGAGATTAACCCCCCTTGTTGTCAGTCCACACACACCTAACCCTAACCCTCACACTCTCACTCCCTTCCACTCTCTCTCTACCTATATTATGTATATATGTTATATATGTATATAAATATATATATGTTATGGTATATATATATATGTTATATATATAGTGGTATATATATATTTTTATATATATATATATATATATATATATATATATATATATATATATATATATATATATATATACCCATTCACATATATATAATACCCTTATATATATATTTTATATATATATATATATATATATATATATATATATAAAATATATATATAAGGGTATTATATATATGTGAATGGGTATATATATATATATATATATATATATATATATATATATATATATATATATATATATAAAATATATATATATATATAAGGGTATTATATATAAAATATATATATATATAAGGGTATTATATATAAAATATATATATATATATATACATATATATATATATTTTTTTATATATATATACATATATATATATATATATATATATATATATATATATATATATATATATATATATATATATATATATATATATAAGGGTATTATATATAAAATATATATATATATATATATATATATATATATATATATATATATATATATATAATGTTATTATATATATAGTTGACTATATATTAGCTATGTAAACATATATGTTATAGACTTGATGTCTTAGCCTATGGCCTATGTATATATGTCTTAGTGCCCTAGGATTACTAGCCTATGGTTAGTAGCAAGTTAGAGTTGACCAATAGGCTTAGTAGACCTAGGTTGACTAGCAAGTTGACCCTTGTTGACCATTGTTGACCAAAGTCAACTATAGGTCAAACCTTGACCTAATTGACCTAGAATTGACTTAGATGGATTTTATATGACTTGATGACTTAAGTTTGACTAAACCCTAACTAATTGGTTTAGGTTTGACCATATGGATTATGAGGATAATCCTATGTAGATTAAGATATGTATTAAAGTTAAGATATTGAGTTTGTATTAAGTTATTTTGAGATGATGTATTATTTTAGTAGTTAGTTGTTGTTGTCTTTAATTCCTTAGGTATAACTTCTGTGTTATCTTTTCGTGTTTTAGACTATGATTGAGTATATCATACCCCTTTACTTGTCTTCCATTCGGAGCTGATATCTGGACAAGTACATTTTATACATTGCATGAGATTAGTTAGCAACCTAGGACAGCTTACTATCGCCGACACTGCGGTATAGGCTGGACGTACCCACTTCTCGTACCCCTATACAGGGTGCGGGTCGTGACAGCATGTATCTCACAATAGGGCACTATTTGCCACTTACACGACAGACGACTGTGGAGTGTTGAAGATGGGCAATGGAGATGTGTCAAAGGCGGTTGTCGTTGGAGATGTGCATTTGAGGACGAAGACGGGTGCAGTTCTTGTTCTCAAAGATGTTCGTCATGTTCCTGATATCCGTTTCAACCTGGTGTCGGTTGGAAGGTTGGATGATGAGGGATTCTTCAGTCTCTTCGGAAATAGTCAGTGGAAGCTTTCCAGAGGTTCGATGGTGATTGCCAGAGGAAGCAAGAAGTTCGGTCTCTACTATACGGAGGGGAGCGCACAGGGGGCACAGGAGGTGAATGCACTCAGTGATGCGTCTACCGAGTTATGGCACAGGTGGCTCGGCTATATCAGCGAGAAGGGGATGAGCTACTTGGTGAACATGAAGGTGATTCCCGGGCTCAAGTCTACAAAGTTGGAGAAGTGCACGCACTGCTTAGCTGGGAAGCAAAATAGGGTGTCTTTCTAAAGTCACCCAAGTTCAATGAAGCCGGCGTTGCTCGAGTTTATTCACTCGGATGTCTGCGGTCCTATGAAGGTAAAATCTATTGGTGGTGCTTCTTACTTTGTAACTTTTATTGATGACTATTCCAGGAAGGTTTGGGTCTATGCCTTAAAGACCAAGGATCAGGTGCTGCCTACTTTCAAAGAGTTTCAGGCCTCTGTTGAAAGAGAGACGGGCAAGAAGTTATTGTGTGTTCGGTCCGACAATGGCGGCGAATACATCGGTCCCTTTGATGCTTATTGCAGAGAGCAGGGGATACGACACCAGAAGACTCCGCCGAAGACACCTCAGCTCAATGGTGTAGCGGAGCGCATGGACAGGACATTGATGGAGAGGGTGCGGTGTTTGCTGTCAGAAGCAAACTTGTCGGACAGTTATTGGGGTGAGGCTCTTCTCACAGCCGCTTATGTTATTAATTTGTCTCCTAGTGCTCCTTTGCAGGATGATGTGCCTGACAAAGTATGGTACGGCAAAGAGCCGTCATACAATCACATGCGAGTGTTTGGCTGTAAGGCTTTCGTGCATGTACCGAAGGACGAGAGGACCAAACTTGAGCCGAAGACGAGGCGATGCGTCTTTGTCGGCTACGGTCGGGATGAGTTTGGCTATAGACTCTATGACCCGGTGGGAAGAAAGCTCTACAGAAGCAGGGACGTGGTGTTCGTCGAGTATCAGACCATGACCAACACTCAGGATTCCGAGACGCCTTCTGAGGCTGAGGAATTGCCTGAGTTAGAGTCATTTCGCTTCGAGCAGTTTCCAGAGGACATCGCAGAGGATTCCATTATGGGGGAGCCAGTACATAGAGTTGCTCCCAACCTTGATCATCAGCCTGCTGATGGTGGTCAGGGTGTCCCTCAGGAGGATGAGCATGCCGAGGAGGCAGTTCCTGATGGGGAGGAGGCTGTTGGTATACAGCCAGCACCAGTGGCTCCACTGAGAAGGAGCGACAGAGATCGTCGACCATCTACGAGATACTCATCGGATGAGTATGTGCTATTGACTGACGGGAGAGAGCCCGAAAGCTTTGCAGAGGCTATGGAAGACGAACACAGACATGAGTGGATGGAGGCCATGCAGGAGGAGATGAGTTCCTTGCACACTAATTCCACTTATGAGCTGGTGCGGTTGCCAAAGGGCAAGAAGGCTTTGAAGAATCGATGGGTGTTTAGAGTGAAGCAGACGGATGATGCTACTCGCCCTCGATACAAAGCGAGACTGGTAGTCAAAGGCTACGATCAGCGGAAAGACGTGGATTATGATGAGATATTTTCGCCTGTCATCGAGCATTCGTCTATTCGGGTGGTGCTAGCATTAGCAGCCAGTCTCGACTTGGAGGTCGAGCAGATGGACGTGAAGATGACATTCCTCCACGGTGATCTTGAGGAGGAGTTGTACATGGAGCAACCAGAGGGATTCTGTGAGAAGGGCAAGTCACATTTGGTCTGCCGGTTGAGAAAGAGCTTGTATGGTCTGAAGCAGGCTCCGAGGCAGTGGTACAGGAAGTTCGAGTCGTTTATGGGGGAGCATGGTTATGCACGGACGACGTCGGACCATTGTGCATTTGTGAGGTATTTTGTCGAGGATGATTTTATTATTTTATTGCTCTATGTAGATGATATGCTATTAGTGGGTCGGAATGCCACTAGGATAGCGGAGTTGAAGCACCAACTGGACGCGGCCTTCTCTATGAAAGATTTGGGCACAGCGAAGACTATTCTTGGGATGGAGATCAGCCGAGAGAGAGAGAGTCCAAGCTGCTACATTTGTCCCAGACAGAAGTACATTCACCGGGTACTTCAGCGTTTCGGTATGGACGGGTCGAAAAAGTAAGTTGCCCCCTTGCGGCTCACTTTAAGCTCACTGAGGAGCAGTATCCATCTACCGAGGACGAAAAGAAAGATATGGAGCGGGTTCCATATGCCTCAGCTGTGGGAAGTCTTATGTATGCTATGGTGTGTACGAGGCCAGACATCGCTCGTGCAGTTGGTACAGTTAGCAGGTACCTTTCAAATCCTGGAAGGGTACATTGGAGTGCGGTCAAGTGGATTCTACGAAACCTTCAGGGCACTGCCGTTGGTGGTGACGAGCCGAAGCTGGTTGGGTATGTCACGCCCCGAATCGGCAACGTTCGTCCCCGATGTTAATTTTGCCGATTCGATCGTCCTCGCTAAGGCGTGATGCCGTACGAGCATGGAGTTGCGCTCGTGCAAGGCAAGATGACAAGTTCTCAAACGGTTATCTTTTGATTTTGATATTAATACGCCAAGTCGAAACTTCACAAATCACATCAGAATATAAGACGCAGTATAGGAAGATAGAAATGCTTTTCATTCATGGCTTGCAACGAAGTGCAAGTCGTAATTTACATTGGATGCCGTTGCGGCTACATTGATTGAAAACAGAAAGAAAATACATTCGACAAGTTGCCTGAACTACGCTTGCCGTCCCATACATTTGCCCCTTTATACATAAGCCGTCGACTTGAATTGGCTTCAAAATACTTCAGTATAGGAAGAGCTTCAAAACGCCTCTCTGCACTTCAGCTTCGTTTTAGGTTGGAGCGCCCGCCACACCTGGGGAAATTGGAGGAGGGGATTAGCACACTTGCTAAGTGGACTAGATGAACCAACTCGTCTAAATCGACTCTGATTGTTAGGATAGGCATGCTTTAGAGTTGTCTTTCTATTAGAACTAAATGAATTCAGTTCATATTCGATAGCCGTCTTTGAGTATTAAAGCATACAACATAATATCGCAGTTTATCATATTTCTTACCACGGCCGTGCTCGTCCCTGCATGAAAACAGAGATAATATTTACACCTGCATAAGACAATAGGTGAGCATACAACTATCTTATATGCGGTCATTGGTGCTACGCACCACTAGGGACTTAATCGAAGTTGGCATGCGACGCAACCCGTTCAGCCTAGGTTGCAAGCCTTACTGAAGGTCCCGCATGCCTCGCGCCGAAGCACGATAAATTATTCCCCCTAGGACGAATCGGTTCCGATGCCCCGGATACCGTTTCGAGGAAAACGAACTTGTGCACAAGCTGTCCATGACCATGCCTATGTGCGAACAGTTTCATATATGCAAACAGTTTCGTATAGCGCGGATAGTATCGAACAGCATTATCATTTCTCGCAACTCATGCAACGATTCATTTTCCCCAAAGCCGTACACCGATTTAGCATCTCGTGGGCACCAAATTGTCCGAGGCATCATAACCCATGATCGACGTTTCATATTATTTTGCAGCACATGAAATAGTCTATCTTTTTACTAGAACCTTAAACTTTTCCAGTTATGTGAGAAACTTGTATTTTTCTGAGTAGATTACTCAAAATCGATACGTTTTTCCCGAGTTCTTGACTTAGTGGATTGGCATGCAATTAACTTGGCATCGTTCGATTTGAATGAATTCGAAGCAAGGAATAAGTTTGCGGGACAGAGTAGAAAAGAAGGCTCGAATCACCCACCGATTACTTTGCTTCGTGCCGATCGTCCAAGCGCTACGCAACGTCAATCTTTAGTTACACGAGCTCCTGCAATGGCACCAACGCTTTGTTAGAATTCCTTCCTTTCCCCTTGCATCGAAATTGTAATTGCATCCATGAAAACGACGCGAAAGCACTTCATCAAGCCCAGCGGCAAAGCTCCAAGAAAACCATACAGCGGTCCGATCCCGTCGAAGGGACTCTTATAGAGAGCTCACTCGCCGAGACGCAGCCCGCTGCATCTAGGACTTATTCTAACAGAAGTCGTTCCATTAGTTGGATCGATTTTCGTAACTTCCGTCCAAATCGATGCCGCAAGGC
Organism: Iris pallida; assembly: GCA_029216955.1. Lineage (NCBI taxonomy): Eukaryota > Viridiplantae > Streptophyta > Magnoliopsida > Asparagales > Iridaceae > Iris > Iris pallida. The sequence goes on from JANAVB010010799.1 coordinate 10,148,015, forward strand.
GTTAACGTTTACCAAGCTTAGCGATCGAGTCAGATGGCCATCTAAGTTCCCGGCCGATCTGACTCGGCGCTAGCATATTATGAAGTTCCGTCGCCTATCGAAAGCGGGGCGCTACAGGGTATACTGACGCTGATATGGCTGGAGATGTAGACACGAGGCGATCGACTTCGGGCTATGTGATGATATTTGCTGGAGGAGCGGTTTCGTGGTAGTCGCGGTTGCAGAAGTGTGTTGCCTTGTCGACGACAGAGGCAGAGTACATTGCAGCGACGGAGGCTTGCAAGGAGTTGCTGTGGATGAAGAAGCTGCTGCAGGAAATAGGACTGAAGCAAGAGCAGTATACTTTGCTTTGCGACAGTCAAAGTGCTATTCACCTTGTGAAGAACCAGTCATTTCATAGTCGGTCCAAGCACATCGAGACTGGGTATCATTGGATATGGGATGTGGTTGAGAAGAAGGATGCGGCGCTTGAGAAGGTTCATACTGATGACAATGGAGCGGACATGCTCACGAAGGTTCTTCCGAGGGGGAAGTTTGAGTACTCTAGGCAAATCGTCGGGATGACGACCTCCTCCACATAGTTGTGAAGGGGGAGATTTGTTGGAGTGGGTGGGGTTCCCACCTATGTGGAGAATACCCCGGAGAGCGACGAGCGCCATCCGTGTGTCGGAGAAGCTTGGGGAGTGCATGGATTTTATTTTGGTACATATTTGGTAACGAAATATATGATTGGATTTCCATATTTACTTTGATTATATATTTATGATTGGACCCTTCATATAGTAGCTTTCCATATTATTGGGTTTCCAATTATGGTAAGCTAATTATGATTGGATTTCCATTAAATATATGATTGATTTATATTGGAAGTTTCCATATATATTGGCCTTCCATGTATGGGTTACCAAGGGCTTATAAAAGGGTGATGCATGCTAGTTGTAAAATCATCTCAAAACAAAGAGTGCTTTACAATCTTTGAGAGAGAGAGAGGATTAAGGACTATTGTGAAGGAGAGATTGCTTCGAATAATTTTTTGGCATCTCTTGTTCTTCGGAGTCCGCAATCAAAAATTTTCTTCTTTCAAGTGAGTTGTGGTGATCCGTGTTGGATCGGGAGGAGCTTGTAGAGGGTATATTCTCTTTATTCCATTAGTGGAGGTTCTTTAGGGTTGGACTCCGATCGTCCCGTGATTTTTTCCGCAAGGGTTTTCCACGTCAAAAATCTTTGTGTCTGCGATTGTGTTTGGCATTTTTGGTTTGTGTGCTTTTGCTCAGTTCTCTCGCAGGACTTTCTGATTTGGGGGAACAGTTTCCGCGCTTCGTTCCCAACATTCCTTACCCATATTTGGTAAGTTTAGGATTAGGAATGAGGAGGGAATATGAGGGGGTTAGGTGGGAAAGCTATTTCCATGGATGTGGGAAAGCTATTCCCAAGCCCCCTTTTGGAATAGGGGTGTAAACGGGCCGGACGGACACGGACAGTCCACTGTTCGTGTTCGGTCCGAAAATAAAAATGAGTTCGGACGGACGGACACGGACAGTCCACTGTTCGAGTTCGGGCCGGACGGACACGGACAACCACGGTTCGTTAATTCAATCGGACGGTCCGCGGACAAATAAAATATATTACCAAAAGCTATTATTTTATCAAGATACCTTGATAGTTGGTACAAAAATCAAGTTGAAAGAAAATATAATTGAAGGTTATAGAATAAAACAAACAATAGTAAAATGTTAACAAAAATCGAGACCGAACAACAAAAAATTGATGCAAAACCAAAATAATATGACATAATTGATGCAAAACCAAAATGAGTCTCCACTATCGGACGGTTCGCGAACAAATTCGGACCGGACATGGATATGACCGTGTCCGGTTCCGATTTTTAAACGGACAAAAAAATGTCCAAGTTTTGTTCGTTAATCAATCGGACGGTCCGCAGTCGAACCATTATCGAGCCGGACACGTACGGACAACTGACTACTTTGTCCATTTTACACCCCTACTTGGAATAGATTTGCTTTCCTAGGAATGATGTTTGACTATTTTGTTTGGACGGTTATACCCTCGTTTTATTTTCAAATTTTCAACTCTCATCCCAAACATGTGAATCATCATGAAATTAGTGAAAGGGTATTAAAGTAAAACTAAATAAATCAAGATTCCTATCCATGTGTGAACCAAACATGAAAATAATTTTTTTAAATTTTGAACTACCTAATCCCAACATAACCAAACAAGGGTATGAGAATGTTGAATTCCTTTCCCATGGGAAAGGAATTGAAAATCTGTTCCTAGGAATCCAAAAACTTGATCCAAACGAATCCTTATATACATGCATAAAATAATATAATAATATTAATTTTTAGTTTTTAGTTTTTTTAGTTTTTTTTTTTTATAATCGTGCAAAGCACGTGAATTTATACTAGTCTAATATAATCTAATCACCATACTCTAATTGCCCCCTTTGACTCTGTCTCTCTCTCTCTCTCTCTCTCACAACACACACACATTCTCTCTATAGAAGAAGAGGAGGAGGAGAAGAAGAAGAAGAAGAGTTGAAGGTGGTGGTGGTGGGTGATGGAGATCCAGTGGGCCCTTGTAGTCCACGGTCTGGTGACAGTGCTGGTGGTGATCTCCTTCCTCTGCGGCCAGTGGCCCATATTCCAGGGCACCTTCGTCGAGCGCATCCACCGCTTCCTCACCTACGGCGCCTACGACTACTTCCTGTAAGTCTCCAACCCACTCTAATTACTATTATTTCAAGCCCAACCCAAACCCAATCAAAACATTTGTCCGTTTGTACCCGTACGGCACACAAAAGATCCGTGCCAGCCTTTCCCAAATGCTTAGCCAGATCGCTAATGCGTAAATGAGAACAATGTGGAGCAAAAGAGAGAGTTTGGAAGATTGAAAACTTCACTGTACTGAGTTTATTTCTTGGGAGGTGAGGAACAAATGAGCCTCGCACTTATTTATAAGGCCTCAAAGGGCTTACACGAACCTTCTGGAACTAACATATTCCAGTGATCATTCTAGGGAATACTCTCGGGCCTAGATATTTCTAAGGAAGCTTCCAGTATAACTAGAAAGATCATGAGTCATCTAGAAAGATCCCGGGTCTTCAAGAGGATTCCTTCTAGAGGATTACACGAAAAAGAGTGTCCCAATATGTTGCCGGACATGAATACGACACTGCATACAAACAGGGCGACAGATACACAACACCAATTTTTGAGTTTACTAGTATATTTTGCATGCCGTATATGATACATAACTGGCATGACACTACGCCGACTTTTGGAGTGTCAGGGGCCATGGCTTCCTATGTTTTATATGTAGCCGACGCCAAAAGTTTGGGACAAAGGCTTTCTTGCCGTAGTTGAAAAGGCTGGCGAAAGATTTAGATCCTTGTGTAGAATTTGATAAGAGTTTCCTGATCTTTCTTTGAAAAGACTGATAATTAAGATGACGACGCTTGTTGGTGATTCACAACCCTTTATATACTAGAATGATATTGTTACTATTTGTCCCAATTTTTCGTATGTAGTGCCCAATTTGGCTTCATTCTTGTCATACTTCCTTTAAGAGTTTTATAGGAGCAGTCTTGATTCTGGATGTTAGGGCTTGAGTAGTGTGAGATCATACAATCTATACTCATTCTTCTTCTTCTATTTTTTTCTTAATGAAAATCATCACTTTTAGCATCTGCTCATGGACATGGGTAGGAGCACAAGGAAACCACTATCTTGTGTGATGTTCTCTTATCTTTATGCGATTCGACTTCTGCAGCATAGCTTTGTGCTAACAACTGCGGTTACTTGCTCATGAAGTACATATGTACTCTCATCTCATCATGTTTCTTATGGGGGGGTGAATTTTGAGTTGATACAGAGGAAAAAAGTGCCATTTACTTCATGTAGCATCATTTCAGCTGGTATTATGTCTCGATTACCTTTATTCTGTAAAAACTCTAATAAAAAGTAGTATCTATGAACATCTACCTTTACATGGTAAGACTAGCATGACGCAGTTAGTGCAACCACCTCAAATTTCTGTAGTGTTCATCTTTACATGAGACTAGGATGGCTGAACTGTTGATCTTCAAGTGGCATAATTAGCGGTGAGTTTTTTAAGCCTTCTTCCTTGCGTATTTCCCATGAACTATTTATCCTCAAATGCCTACATTTATTTAGAAAACCTTAGAGTATCCTAGGAGCTCCTAGCTATTATTGCTGATCTAAAATCCTCAACTTATGTGTTCATCCTCACCTTCTTGTTGTCCTTGTAAACTTGCATCACTGTGAGCCCTGAGGGCATAGATATTCCTGGAGTAGGATTGCGTGGTGGGCCTAGCCGGGTAAATGGTGTATGCAGGAAAAACAGGTGTGGAAAGGTTAATGTCTAGCTAGAATCACATTCAGATAGTGGTAACTCCAATTGAGAAGATTGACACTTGATTAGTGATGTAGGCCAGGATTGTGCCGAATCATGATATATTGTCTGTGTCCCTTTTCTTATAATGCTTTAACTAGGTTGGAATTTGGCTCATAATCCAACTGATTTAACATTTTGCACTGTGACATTTGCCACGTATGGACAACCACCTATGTATTCTTGCTTATCTTACCCTTCTAAGAAAGCAACATTTAACACATTGTTGCAAACATATGTACGTCGAGGTTTGACTATCCTCTTAACTTAAACATATGGAAGAACCTAGAGCTCCTTGCTGCCAATTGAAGAGTTAAGGGGCACTATCAGGTACTTTAGCCGTCGATTGACATTTGACACAATACTTGGTGAAACATCTGTATTCAGAAGAACAATCTGTGGTGACTATCATAATGCAATCAGTACCTTCAAATTCAAACTCTAAGCTGTTCCTGCTCTTTTGTTGAAGTATGATAAGGCACTAATTTTCTAAAGGCTTCAGCATCCTCCTTTTCAAGTTCCTCTTCCACTTCTTTAGTATGATTGCATCTACGCTAATCCTGATTGGAAGGCCAATTACAGTATTCATTAGGTGGTATGGTGCTTCAGATCCAAACCGTACCTTATTACACTCAAACCCTAACCCAAACTTTTCCAATCCCGACCAAACCCTCATCCACCCCTTTATATTAAATCCTAACCTTCCCCTCAACCCTAGCCCTAGGTCACCTGTCCCCATCATGGCTGCCTCCCTCTACTCCGCAACTAACAAGTTGTACATAGCCAAATTCTAAAACCGTGTTAGTAGTTTGTCATGTGACTTGCTACTTTAGTGTTGAACAAATAGATGGGAGCAAGGCTGAGGGACTAGTGAGGTGTAAACGCAGATATCATAAAGTGTGCTGATTTTGGATGTTTGAAAATTGAAGTCTTACACATCTTGACGTTTACTGTTTACTATTGGCACCATCTTTGTGAAGAAACCTCCTACATTGTACTTCTTCTCCTATTTTCTTGCTCTTTTTTCTTCCTTCTTGCCCTGCTAAGCATCACTTCTTGCCGTTACTTAGTATCATTTATTAATGTTACAGAAGAGGTGTTGTGCTCGTCTGTGGTTCTAGAGGAAGGAATGCCGTTCTCAAGGTCGAAGATTATTGTTGTGAACGGCCAAATCCAATCTTACAGGTAAATTTATCTTATAAATTTTTAATCTTAAAGATAGATTTACTATTTTTAACATGTTTATTGAAATAAGCTGTATTATGTTAGGAAGTCCTTGATATTCTATTATAAATATCTATTCTTAGCATAACATTATCATTTTATGGGTGTACTTCTGTTGCTGAGAGGTTATGAATTACTTGGCATGTCCAATTCCATATCTTTGTTCTACTTGAATTTCCTCCTCTAATCACCTTTACCTTATGCGTGGTCTTTCCCTTGAACATATTTTTTTCTTTTTTTAAAGGCAGTTAAGCACTAAATCAGGACTACCTGAATCAGCACTCAACTGGATTACCACATGTCAACGTGTCTGTTCTTCTCTTTTTTTCATTGGCTGTGGATAGGTGGTGCTTACTGACATTTGCGTGCGTGTGTGTGGGTTGGGGGGGTGGGGGGTGGGGTGGGTACACACTCTCCAATGAACATGAATAATTTCTGCTTGATTTGGTTTTGAAAATGCTCCTTAAAGGCAATATTAACTTGTTTTCTTTCTTTCTATACCATATATGAGAGAATGGATAAATTGTGAAGGTTCAGGTACTTGTGCTAAAAAGAGAAAAGAAGTGTCATCCTTCTAATTTCTCAGCCATTTTCCTCATCATGGGATCTTGGTTCATTCTACTTGAGGTTTATTATTAAATTTCATCAGGATGTTTTATTCCACCAGTCTATACTAAAAAAATCACTGACAAGATTATTCTAGAATTTGTGAGCTATTATATTCCTTTAGTGCATGCACTTTGGTGACTGTCACAGACTCACACTAGACTCTTCATACAATCACCTTACGTTGAACCACGCCATAGAGTTACATCTAGACACATCATGTAGAAGTGCAATCGGAATGGACATAATTTGGAGCTTCAGATATGGGCATTACCATATCTTTTTTGTTTTCACATCACAGATACAGATCTTGTTCAAAGATAAAAATTGATATCCATATTCGGCAAAACTGGACACGGATACCGATCAGATTTTTTTTTTTTTTTTGGGGGGGGGGGGGGGGGGGGGGGGGGGGGCGGGGGTGGTTGGGGGGGGGGGGATACACGTTCGAACTGGATATCCATTTCTTTAACTTTGTTATTAAATTTTCGATATTGACAGTAGTCACATATCCTTCTGTTCGGAGTTGGTATTTCTTTTTACCAAACATATGCAGATCAGTTAAGATCTTCTAATCTAATAATAACAAGCTTCTTTCTCGATTTATCCTTTTCTTTTCCCTCATTCTTTGGAGTCAATCTTTTCTTATGACTAATTTCTGTTCTTTATAGGGCTTCTTGTGGTGGTACTTGGTACTATTCAGTTCTATAAGGACCTTATTATGGTAAAAAAACGTAGCACCTAGTAACAGTGATTAAGAATCTTAATGATTTCTGTCGATGAATTTATCCTTTGGTTCTTACATGCCTTAGAAAGGTTCTGTCACTCCTGGCTTTCAGAACATGGAAGTTCTCAGGATTGTGGATTCAAATACAAATGGATCCTTCAGTCTAATTGTCTAAATTATCTTGAACTGTATCCCTTGTGTTCTTTTGTAGTTTTCATCTCATTTATATAACATAAAACATTTATCTCACAGTTGGTTACAAAAACAATCTATTCATACCTGCCCGCCTGCATACAGGTCAGTGAGTCAGAGTCGTGCGCATACATGAAGGTTCGGTGCAAGAATTATATTGTTCGTGTGATAGATACAGAATATCTGGATTTCGAAATATCTATAAAACCCAAATTAGGATCATATATCCAACAAGACCCAAAATTTCATATTAGAAGTCTAATCTATATCTGATTGCACATTTATTTATGAGCATCATGAAGAAGATCACATTGGGTTTTTAGGAAAGGCACAGTCAATCTTATTCCTTCCAAGTGCCATTCATGTTGTCATTATAGCCTTCAATCAAGTTAATTGTATGGTATGACAAGAAACTTTGTTGCAGTAATGTTGAATCATTAAATTTACACATGATTTATAAAGGTTACTCTAGTGAAGGTGCGGTAACAAGGTAGTCTTCATCAAATTTTGAGTGTCAGCCTCTTACCTGGACACTTGTTTTGCGTACATTACAACTCCTAGTTGAAAGAGGTGAAGTTCACCATATATAAACCTATCCCCCATAGGAAAGTTAATAAATTATTAGTTCAGCATGGGGAGAAGGGACATTGTGATATTAGTATGGTTGTAACCAGTAATGGGTTTTCGAGCTTCCTTTCGGCTTGAGGCAAAAATTAAATTAGACCGGTACATCCTATTTAGGTGGAAATTTCTCTAAATATGTTCTCCTTGAGGTCTGAAATGTGTGTTGTCACCTTTGAGTATCACAGCCAAATGCTTGATCATCTCATCTCGACTTTTCTTATTGGTAGAGGTCATTCCACCCACCATTGTTGCTTCGTTATTTTTTGACTCCGGAAATGGCTGATGTAAATAAGTAAATGTTTCAAAATAAAGCATGACTTCCTTTATATTCTGATAAAACAAGTATATTTTATTTCTCCAGAAAGAGAATAAGTACTCTAGACTATTCAACTTTTTTGTTTTGAAAACTTAAGTGAACTCAGCAAAAGAAGAAAGTTATACATTTATATTTTTCTAAACAAATAAATAAGCCCTGCAGAAGGAACTCTATACTCTAACTCTAATACGGGTAGTTCTTCTCTTTCTTATGAACAATCCCATTGATGTACAACCTTCCGTGACAGACTTCTTTGTAGACATGTTCTGATGTCTTATATTCATCCTTGATACCTATGTTGTTAGTATCAAACGATACACAATATATATCTTATGATTCGATATAATATCATTTCGTTACCTATCGGTTGATGCGATACGATACATATAAGTTGATAGGCAGTATCATATTTTTACTTGAGTCATGTAATTTATACTTAAGAATCTACCTTGTGGAACTAGATAGACCTGTAAAGATGAAACAAATAATGCTATATGTCTTTAGAGGTTTACACCTAAACTCCTAGAATTACGTATCGATACGATATGCAAGCAAATATTTGCACGATATGTATTGCTAGTTGGTGACCTAGCTCGATACATGTGAACTTTTGACCTATTTGCACGGACACGGCAAAATGGTGACGTATCCTTGTCGTGTCTGTATCTGTATTCGTGCAATGTAGGTGACTACTTACTGTGCCTATTTGAATATGTTTGTATCTCGTATCTTCTCCAAATCCGTATCTCAACATAGCTTGACCTATGCTTCTTTCTCCAGTCACTTTTTTCTTTGAGGTCTGTCATCATAGCTTCGCAAGCTGGACCAGCGACTATCAACACTGGAGGTCTTTGCTGCATAGTGCCACTTCTCATCAATTTTATTGTTATCAGAACCAATCACTTACTGGAATCGACTATATTTCAACTTTTAGGCTTTTAACCTGTTAGTTTTCAGCTGAACTTCCTAGAGCTGGTTTCTACAAGAAAAAGTTTTGGGTATTGATGTAGACATCAAAATCCAGCTCCAATGACCTACTCGACTAGATCTGTCCTCTTGCTTGGAGATCTTTAAGGTAATAGACAATACCATTCTTAACCATCTCCTTTTTCAAACCATCTCCATATTTAACATCAAAGGATTATATCTTCTGCTAATGCATCTTTCGAGAGCCACTGGTCATTTAGAAACATAATTCCATCACCAATTTTCCGTATTTGATTACAACTCCAGAACATTTTATGGCCCTTTTATTATAGAAGCATTAGAGAACCTTTCTAATATATCCTTAGCATTTAAACTTTAATTCATGTTTACCACTTCATCACAAAGGATCTCTATCTACTTGGACTTATACAACAGTTTTCCCAGTTACGCCTCCCATCAGTTTGTTCCCACCAACCCCCCAACCCCCCAACATACACATGGCCAAACCAAAAAAACATCTACCCCCCTACCCAACCAACCCATACACAGTTCACTGGACTTGGATAACAATCAGTTTTCTTGTGGGTTGCCAACTATTGTTTAGGGAGAACAACAACTAAAAAGCACTAACAATATTTGCGTGGAATAAGAAATGACTTTAAATTAAATTGTAATGTCATGTTTATTTCCATTTTTTTTCTTGTGTTTCAATAAAATAGTATAATATCTCTGTCATCTTCAAAATGTGTTAATTAAGTATTACAATTATAGATTGTGCTCTCTAAAGAAGCCTATCCCTGATTTAGAGGCCAGGCAATATTCCCACTTTATTAGTCCTGTTCACATTAAGACTATAAGAAGACCTCAATTGTATGAAAAACATAACAGGGTACCTAGGAGTTTAAGCAGAAAACAGGTAGGGCTGCCAACAAAAGTTGTGGAGTGCCTCGCTCCATAAATGAAAAGGCAGCTGTATTTCATCTGCCAATTTTATTTCTTTAGGAGCAAAGAGTATTTTGCTTATTTGCTTTAGAGGGAGACTACCAGTCATATTAACCTCCATATTTGGATTTAGCCACTTCATTGATGATTTTCTGAAGAAAGGTATTGTATCTAGGATGAACAACTTTCACAAATCTAACACTTGATTTACTAAGTTTGACCTTTTCTATGATTGAACAAAGTAGTTCTTCGTGAAGGTGCTCAAAACTGCACTACAACATTTGCTCCAACTATTTGCCTCATATCAGACCCTTCTTGGAAACTTTGATTACAAAAAATAAGATACATGTAGTGGTAATACACCTTTCAACCCAGCTTCTCCATCTGTCATTAATCCCATGTCTATGAGAACCTCTCAATTTATTCCCATATCACTTCTAAGGCTTCTGCATGCCCCTTCTGCTCAGCTTGTTTCTTTTGACTGTAACATCTCCTGCACCGACATGATATTTTTGAAATATTTCTTCCTTGCACTAAATAAACCTGCTCAGAAGAACTGAGCTTGGGTGAAAATTTCTTAATCTCATCATCACATATCTAGTATATAACATAACAGAGCTTGGATATAACTTAATAGATGACATCAGAGGCGAGACTTGTACATATGGAACTTAATTTCTTTAAATAGGCCTTCCTTGACACATTTCCAATGTTTCTTGAAGAACATTTTAAATACACCATGTGGTTTAGGTCCTCTATTTGATGCCCTACTTCTCAGCCATTACTCAACTTGCTGAGTTTTAGTCTTTTAGCTTGTGTTGGTTCAACTTTGTTTCCATTCTAGCTCATTTTAGATTACTTTTGTTTTTGTTGTTTTCTACTTTATCTTCCTCTTGTTTGCCATTCTTCTGTACTTATTACTGCCAAGGTTCTAAATGGCGGTAGGCAGGTACGCGGCGGAGAGGGTCTGCCTACCGCCTAGGCGCTTGATATATTTTGGACATTTTTACTATTTTATCATTTTTTTGCATAATATATATATTTTAAGGGTGTTTTATGCATAACTAAGTTGTGGAACAAAGATTTATGAAGTTTCAGTATTATAAAAGTGAACCGTATATCCATGATGCTTCCAAAATTGTTTTGCCAAACCATCTAGTAGGTATTGCTCTGCCTAGGTGACCGCCACCATCTGCCGCCTACTCTGTCGCCAACAGCAAAAGCAGATCGGAGAGCGGCCGTCTAGCGCCTAGGCGGCCGCCTCGACCTAGAACACTGATTGCTGCTGCTACTTAGCTAAATGTAGGATCTCTTTCAGAATGACATTCGTCCAAGGAGGCCCCATTTCAGATTCATGAGCTCCCTATGAAAAAGGACTGAATCTAAAGCTACTTCAATCATCATGGTGGTTTCTTGTCAATTAATCCTCTCATACCTTGTTATCCTGGGTTTATTCCTCCTGTGTACGATCTACTGGAAGGTGACGACCCTGAGTGATTTACTATCATTTACTCTTGTGGTGGTGTTTTACCACTATTCAAATCCCTTAATCTTATATTCTTGTAACTTTAGTTCCTATTTTAGTCACAAACCGAACACTCTTATCCATACTATTGATATGGGAGCAAGCTCATCTTTTGCCATCTAATTTGGTCTCTCTTCTTTCTTACTTCTCCTCCTCTTTGCTGTCCTGGACGCTTCAACATTCCTTAACTGGCTTCCAGTCTAGCCCACAGCCTTTGAGGATGAAGTGTGTATTGCCTACACCTGCTTCTATTGTTGGTCTAACACACACCATTAAGATCTGTTGCTATATTCTTTCCAAATAATTTATCTTCTCCATTTAAAATGTAAAAAAAAAATCTTGTTTTTTTCCGTGCCGGTATTTCCTATTTGTTTTTTTCCCTGCAACAAGCCATGGACATAGAGGATTGGATGGTCCACCAGCCCTGCACTCACTTCTTTAAGGCATCATCATCCAAGCCTTTTTCATCATAATGGAGTCGGCTATGGAGCATGGGAAAGCTCCATACATGATTTAATTATGACCGGCAGTCGACCTGATGTCAACCCTCTATATTGTTGAAAATCCTAGCCAAGGTAGCTACGAGTATGGAAGGGCCGTGCCATAAAACCTAGGTGTCCAGTTGACAGGTAGGTAGACCTACTTTCGGATTGGAGTTTAAACTCATGCAACCAAGGAGCACCCTAAGTTCCCCTAGACTATAAAGAGTCTACAATTTACTTTAGCTATGGCGCCTTACACCAAAGAGAGTGAAGGAATGACTCACTTTTTTCAAGTAAGATATATTAATCAGTTGACATAGAAGACTGTCAATTTTACATGCAATGGTTCATTGTTTTTCTTCTTATTTCTTCCAGTTTATGTGTTATTATCATTTATTTCTTCTTCCTGTTTCTCATGTGCTCTACTTGAGTGGTCTTTAATTTGTTTATGATGTTTGCAGCTACTTTATCTGGGAATACTTGGTGGGACATATTATATCTTTGCAAGCACATCTTTCAGATATATACCTGGTTACTATGTTAGTGAATGGCATAGGTAGCATTAAGATACTGGTTCAAGTTTATCATTCCTTGGAACCATGGTGGTGTTAAACTAGAAGTGTTCAGCCTAACCTTAGTGCATCATTTTGCAGGTATATAAGCACGCTGGCAGTTTTTGTGGGAGTTCTACTCTTTTTCTTGACCAGCTTTTCTGATCCAGGAACTGTGAATGCTGAAAATGTTTCCCAGTACCTAGCTGCCTATCCTCATGACAAGGTCATATATGTGGAAAAGATATGTCAAACTTGCAAGATTCCGAAGTCCGTCTTTGTTGATCCTATATTTTTTCCTTGCTTCTTTTCAATAAGTCTGATCTGATAGGAGTTCCATTTCATGCAGACCTGCTAGGTCGAAGCATTGTGGCATTTGTAATCGTTGTGTTGCACGATTCGACCACCATTGCGGATGGCTGGTATGGTCCATAACTTTTAGTTGATAATGACTAAGTATTTACCTTTCTGTGCTCCTTACGCAACTAAACAAACTAATTTGCTTTCTGGGCGATTTACCTTGTTACAATCTGCAGAATAATTGCATTGGGGAGAAAAATACTAGATATTTCATGGCTTTTCTTCTCTGGTGAGATCGACTTATCTAGGCTTAATTATTGTCTGATATTTTAACAAATACTGTGTGTAACCAAGGTAAGTTGCGTTATAAAATATTAAAAATTGAGCAAGTTCCTCTTGTTTACCATGTGCCAACTCTCAACCCTCTCACCTCAGCTCATTCATTCGGTATCAAGATAAAACTCCTTTTGGGAACTTAGAATACCATAAAAGGTAGTGCAGAAACACCAACTTTCAATCATCTGAAACAAATTCAAAAAGGAAACCATGATCTAAATTATTATTTCCAAATGCTTTATGTCATCAATTATTGACTATGCAAAACCAGGTGCTCATTTCCCCCCCTTAATTCTTGACAGTCATCTATTCATTTGTTTGTACGGAGCAGTTGTCCTCGTGATGATTCTTGTTGGCGAGTTAAAAGAGCATAAGGTCATATACCTCCTGACAGGTAAATCTTGTATATTTCACATATCTGTTCATTATGATGTAAATGTGATTTGTCACTTGACTTTTCTTCCTTCTCTTTCCTCAGCTTATTATGGCATTGAAGAATCATTTTCCACATTATTTCCACCTGTTATTCAGGTAATAACAAACACGAACACCATCAAATTTCTTAATGCATGAATAATTTATTTTGCCCCAAATGTTTATATGGTTATGTCATAGATAAACTTGTGAACTTTGCAGTGGTTGCTCAATTCATATAACAAGCAAATACTCATCATAGTATTCCTAGCTGTCATCTCCTCCCTACTGATTGGTTTCTTTGGATACCATGCTTATCTCTGCCTCACCAATACTACGACAAATGAGGTAAAACTTGTGTTCTTCAAGGCGACCCTTCTTCCTAGAATAAACTTAATCTGCCAAATATTGATAGAAGAGTTGCTTCTCAACGAACAACAGACTTTCAAGTGGCAAGAGTATATAAGCTGGAAGGCTAAGGTTAACGAAGCTAGGGCCAGCTCTGCTGCACTCAAGGCTAGCATACATGCCATGGATGGAGAAGGGAAGGCTCCAGAGAGTAAATGCAGGTCATTTTTCCGCAAATCGCCACTCCAGAACGAAGAGCCGGTCATCAAGAATAACATTTATGACAAAGGGATGTTAAGTAATGTTTTTGAGATAGTGTTTCCTCTTTCAGAGAGACGGTCATTTTTTCGTAGAAAAACTTCATAAGATGGCAAGTGTGCAATGTATCTCTCTCTCTTGTTCCTTGTATAGTGCGTTAGCAAGAAACAAGATATGGTCATCAAAATCTGGAGGTGAGATGTAAATGGCTTCCCTTATTAAATTGAGCATGTTTTACGGGGATATGCCATATGTGCCAAAATGCCATTACATTTCTTGCCTTGCCCTGTGGTTTGTTAGAAATTGAAGAGTTGATAAATCAAGAGGGGTATACAGTGAGAGTCTTGTAATTTTTTTGTTCTCAAGGCATATTTTAGATGTACAAGGATCTTGCATATGATGAAGCAATTCTTAGTAGAGAATTTTAGTTTGCGTTACTAAAGAAATTTGTTTCCCTTGTGCTGTTACTGGAAGAAGTAATAGAAAATGGCATATATTTTATTTCTGTCGCGCTTAATGATTGCTCTACCTGATGATAGTCAGGCATTTGATGTGAATATACCTTCAGAAAGCTATTGTGTGATGGGCATGTGCAGTCTATTCTAGCTTAACGATGCTACCTGTTCCACATTTATGTAAATCTGTGTACTCAAAATTCAATGTACATAGGTACATTTTGTTCTATTCCCTTTGTTAACGTTCCAGAAAATGGAAATGAGTGTATAAATGAATACTGGAATTGCAATTCCATAGTTATTGATGCTATGAATTGCAGTTCTCTGTAGAATTTATGTTAGAGTTTGTAATCAATTACTCAATGACTGAATCAGTAAGCAAACATTAGTCAAGGTAGAGGTGCATTCAGAATTGAACAAGAAGCGCTCTCTCTTCTTGTCGTTGGGTTCATTATTTGTTCAGATGCGATAAATCTGAACATTCCCTGGACTTGATTCAGAAGAAATTAAGGTACACAATAATTTGTGGATGTGCCTCGCAAGTCTTGTTTCATGTGGTTGAAATTCTCAGTGAAGTCCCATTCATTCAGTCTTTCCAACCTAATCAATGAATAGCTCCAACTGCATCCATAGCCAACACCACGTTTGTACTGAAAGATAACAGTATGCGTGGATCACATGG
This sequence comes from Iris pallida, assembly GCA_029216955.1. Taxonomy (NCBI): domain Eukaryota; kingdom Viridiplantae; phylum Streptophyta; class Magnoliopsida; order Asparagales; family Iridaceae; genus Iris; species Iris pallida. The sequence goes on from JANAVB010010799.1 coordinate 10,163,358, forward strand.
TAGCATATGAAGAAAATCACTTCTGACTTAATAGCAGCATATGTAAACATAAGAATGAACGAACAATAGTCAAGTTAGAAAGGCATTCATAGTTTAGCAAGAAGCACAAATGTTTGTTACCGTAAGAAATGAGATGATCCTCAAAGACACATAAAAGGTTGAGAACCTCCTCCTCCCCCAACCTCTTGCAACCTCCGACGTTCGTGTCCAGGCCATTTACCATCAACGAAATTTCTTATGGTCTGCCTCAAGAATTCTCCTTTTGGCGATTCATCATTCATGCCCAAATCATAATTAGAGGCATGGGGGATATGAAGAATATGTCTCAACATGTTACAGGGACAAGTATGGTACATATATATATACATATATATACCACACACGTATGTACACCAGAGTAAAAAAATCTCAATTACCTCGACATAATGCAATTTCATCTCAAACACGAATACATATACGGTAGTCCATGAGAATTTCCATTTCAATGATGAGATACCATAACTACAAAAGCCTTTTTCCATATTAGTCCACTACGATTCTATTATAGATTGTTGATATTGTGGTTGCAATTGCATAGTTGTTGCGAGCTAGTGAGACTCGGTCATCATTCGATCGAATTGTTATGTTTGTAGGTACTGTAAGGTATGGTGGGCTCGCTCCAAAAGAAACCGTCGTCGGATCGAGATCTAGAGAGAGAGGCAACTCGTCCATACATAACATAGTTCCAGAACTTAAGGGTGGCACATGATGTCAGTATATATATTTCATCCTGACTTCATGTAGTCAAGATTGATTTTCAGTACTTAAAATCTTATATTTGTGTGTTAGCATCATAACCCAATTCATATCGATCACGCCATTTGGCAATTTAAATGTGACACGTACCCAAAGACCTTCTTCCGAAAGTACACTATCAGATTCCCACCTCGAGGCCTATTTAAGCAAGAACAATATCTAGCTAGGCAATTAATACAAGAGATCGAGATCGAGCGCGGAGAAACATATACAAGAATTAATGGATTCCTCGACCATGAAGATGTTTTTCGTGACAGCGCTCCTGTTGAGTGCAGGCGGAGGAGCACTCGTGAACGCTGGAACATCATCTTGCGGTTCCGAAACTTTTACTTTCGGGGACGCATTTTCTCAAAATCTGGGCGTCGTTCACAGGGCGCTGGCGACTAAGGCGTCGGAGTCCATGGGTGAGACAGTTTTTGCTGATAGCAGCCCCGTCTCCGGCAGTGCAAGTTGCGCCGTAGGTCTGTCAAAGCAGCAGTGTGTTCAGTGCATCGACCAGGGCTTCAGCTACGTATTCGAAGAGTCGCCCTGCGGCAACACTCAGAAGGCAAATATCGACGGCACAAACTGCGTTTTCAGTTGGGCTCCGATGTATTAGTTCCAGATCGAGCTCCATTGTTGGTTTGAAGCCTTGATGCTATGCACCTCCCCCTCTCCTCCTGCTACTTTCTGCCTAGCTACATGTTGTGTGTGTGTGTGTGTGTGATCTTTCATTTCTGCATGTTACTCCTTTCTTAAACATAGGATTTGCCGAGTGACATTGGTCAGCTGATCTCCTCAGATCAGTTGGGTAAACCGGTTATTTAGACCATAGTTCTGGTCTCCCCTTTTGATTATTTTCATTTTGTATTCTCTCTAGTTTGAGTGGTTAGGGATATCTCCCTATCTTTTGTAGGCTGTATGGACTATCTCCCTACGCCAAGTATTTTCTGATATTTTAATAAAGGCTACGGCTCCCACGTGTACGTGGTTGACCAAAAAATAAATAATAGAAAGATAAAAAACAAAATTGGAACTTAAAGCAATTTTTAATAAAAAAATTATACTTAAAATTTAAATAAGATGGTACTAGTATAGAAAATCATTATATCAAATACTTATGACCACAATTCAAAAAAGAAAACTACTACGACAGTGCTACGTTGTCCGCAGGTTTGGACCGTAGTCCTGACCTGTGGGCCACGTGTCGCACGTCCATTGGGGAGGCGAGTGGGAGTGTGGGGCCTGTGTGGGTGACACGTGGGCGCACGGGCACGCGCGTAGTCAACCCCCGCGGGCAGAAAAGAATTTTCGGAACTAATATAGCTAGCTAGCCTGATAGGTAAAAATACATCAGTTGAACTTATTTTACACGTTGTTGAAAGTTGAAACCAGACTCAATCGACCCATCCTATCCCTAATACAATAATGCGGTTTGGAAATGCGAGGTTCCCTAGGCGTGTATATATATCATCAACATTTAAATAAGTTAAAACTAAAAAGAAAAAAAAATTAAACAACTACCTAAATATTCCATTAATTATTTTTTTTTTAAAATCTAAACATTTAACTGTCTAATATGATTTATTTATAGCTAAACAATTCTAACTCAAGTTGTTAAAGTGGAAGGCATTTTTTTGGTTGCTTAAATTCAATTCCTAAGGATCATAGTTATTATATTGAATTTATGGGTGCTGCTATTAGCACTTCTAAAATGTCATTCGGCACTCCTCTTTAATTTTTTAAAATTCAAATTCCAAATTTACCCTAGCATTAACATGCACTCCTAAAATGTCATCCTACACTTCTCCTCCATACATGCACAAATTAATGCTATATTTAATGCAGGGATAGATTTGTAATTTGAATGTTAAAAAAATTAAGGAAAAATTTATGAAATGCCCAAAAATTACAAAGTTTTATGTAAAATCCACCGCAAAATAACATTTCATCGCGTGCCCAGAATTAGCGATGAATATACAAAGCGGGTTCTGAATGACCTTTTTGTCCTTCTAATTTATTGAAAATACCTCCGAACCCTACTCTTCAAAAAAATATTTCGATACTTCCTATTCTTCCATACCCGCTCAGTTTCGAATCTAGGTTTTCTTCAAAATCTTCAAACCTTACTTCAAAAACTGGTCGAAATTTTTTAGAAAGACGGACAAACGGTAAAACTGTTAAAACGGAGGTCCAAACATCATTTTTTACGATTTTAAAATTTTGAAAGGCCGACTAACGAAATAGTCGTTAATCTCCGGCTCCTCGAAAGTACGCTCCTTTTGCGACAAACCGGACCTAGTTTCGACCTCCCAGTCACAAGTTATGGCCCTTCAAAGTTTCAACTGGCCATAAAATGCAGGAGAATGATCATTCTCCATGGTAATATCACGGAGAATGGCCATTCTCCGTGCTAAAACTACGAAGAATGGCCATTCTCCGTGATAAAACCACGGAGAATGGCCATTTTCCGTGATAAAACCACGGAGAATGACCATTCTCCTTATTAAATTGACAAAGAATAACCATTTTCCATGTTAGAATGACGTCAATTTAATAAGGAGAATGACCATTCTCCTTGTTAAATTGACAAAGAATAGTCATTTTCCGTGTTAAAATGACGGAGAATAGCCATTCTCAGTCATTTTATCACTGAGCCATTCTCCGTCATTTTAACACGAAGAATGGCCATTTTCCGTGATTTTAACACGGAGAATGACCATTCTCCGTCATTTTAACACGGAGAATGGCCATTCTCCGTCATTTTGACAGGAAGAATGGCCATTCTCCATCATTTTGACATGGATAAGGCCATTATCCGTGGTTTTAGCACGGAGAATGGTCAGTCTCCGTGGTTTTAACACGGAGAATGACCATTCTCCGTCATTTTGATACGGAGAATGGCCATTTTCCGTTATTTTGACATGGATAAGGCCATTCTCCGTGGTTTTAGCACGGAAAATGGTCATTCTTCGTGATTTTAACACGGAGAATGGCCATTTTCCATCATTTTGACATGAATAAGGCCATTCTCCGTCATTTTAACACGGAGAATGGTCATTCTCCGAGTTAAAATCATGGAGAATGATGGAAAAAAGTCGACAGAAACCTAAAACCTAATTTTTATATTTTTTGCATGTTACTCCTTTCTTGATTAAACCCAGGACAATTCCTGCTGCTTCTCTTATATACTTCTTCTTTGGACAAGCTCATTGTCAAAAGCCATGAGATTCATAATTAATTAAGAAGCATTACTTTGCAATTTTTTCATTATAATTAAATTTCTTGTCATGCATGTAATATTACTTGTGATTTGTGATTAATTGTCAATTAGTTCGGATCAATAGCTTTGCCCTTTTTTTTATTTGAAGTGAAAAAAGAGGACAATAATTTTTTCCCCACCATAGAGTTAGTTCCACAAAGTAAAATGACTGAAGAGGAAACAAAAATAAAGATTCCTCGAAGACAAGTTTGTCATAGCTAAAAGTTATTGAGATTGTTACAATGACGTCGACAACCTCATGAAATGTCCTTGATCATCGTTTGTATCCATGCTTTGTGTTCGATATAATCCCAATCGGTGCATTGATCCTACTTGTTAAACATCTAGGTCTCGTTTGGTATATTGTAATGTAATCATAATCGTAATGTAATCAAATTAAAAAAATAATTTTTTTTATTTGATTACATTGCGATTGCGATTACATTACAGTGAACCAAACAGGGTCCTAATTTTTGTTTTTAGGAGGAAAAAAATTATTTCCATTCAGTAGAACAAATATTGGCCCCCAAAGACTATTAATATGAAGAAGCTTACAAGTTTCGATTATGAGAAACAAATGAGTTTTTTTTTTTTTTCTTATTTATAGTGTCTCTAAGGCTTATAAGAAGTTTCTAGAATAGAAATATTTCAAGAATTATTCTAAAAAATAATCTATATCCTAAGAATATTCCTATACATTATTCTTAATGCCAAATAATTAAAAATGAAGCATCGGAAAGATGTGGAGATCTCGGTGGGCCACAAAATATTGTGCGTGATATCCACCCCAACATGTTTCGTCGACACCCTCGTCGGAACGACTTCTACTCTCATAGGCATGGTCGTCGCTCGTCGTTCTTTCTTCGTGCTTCTTTTGCGGTCCTTCCCAAACTAAAGGGACGGCCATGATCTTTTTTGTGTCCGAGACAAAAGTTAAAAAAAGGTCATTCCTAAAAACTTGACTTTGAAAGTAAAAAAAAAAATCATAACAAAGCAACTAAAATAATCAAATATCATAATGAAGTGAAACCATCTCTATTAAAATTTGAAATGAGAGCATTAAACTTGTAATAATTTGAAAGAACAACAAAGTTTAGATGAGAGCATTAAACTTTATCTACTGAAATTTCAAAATTAAATTCATCTACATTTATTGATGCTTTTTTACAAGCAAAACTAAACCAACATATTATCTTAAATAACATGATTCTTGTTCAATAGCTTCACCCCCAGCAACATGTCAATATTATCTCCAATGCTTTCTGCCTTTCTGCCCAGCTATGCAAAACAACTTCTTTTCAGTAGCGTCACACCCAGGTTTCAAAAGAAAATAATAATAATAATCTGATTGTATTCATCGTATAGTAGAAACTAATCGAGCCAAAGCAAATTATCTCAAATGCATTCTTCTCGCATTTTTTGAAACAAAGTCATCAATTTTATTACCATAAGTTATGTCCTCTAACATCTCTTTTTCAATGCATATGATTGCTAATCCATTTAACCCGAACTTGGCTCGTTGTTGACGCAGCGTAATAGTGGGACTTACCTTCATGCTTGGCAATGGCCAAGTCGATCGGTGATGATGATAACTGGAACACCATTATTGTTTGGTGAGAGCGAAGCGGTGCTGTAAAAACTCTGACAAATGGACTTGTGAGGGGTTCGCACGAAATTACTTGAAAACCTCAAGCGAGGGGCTTCTGAATCCACGGAACAGTCGAGTCCACGACCAATCAAAGAAGAGAACAAAACTCAGAACATAAAGAAGAATTTTATTGATTAAAGGTTATTTCCAATTGTATACAGAAGGTGCCTATTTATAGGACTTTTATGATAACATAATCTTAATAAAAGAAATATTCTAATCCAAATCAAATAGCATCACTTGAAGGTTGAGGAGATCTACATGTCTTCATACATTCTATCAATAACATCAGTATAGCGCTGAAGTTGCGGATGAATCGTTGGTACACTACCAGAATAAGTCGTTTTAGCGACGCATAAAGACGTCGCTAAAACGACAAATTTCGTCGCTAAAGATATTTAGCGACGAAATTACCGACGTTTTGTGATAGTCGCTGAAATGTAAGTCGCTAATCTTCTAAACGTCGCCAAACGTCGCAATTATCGACGTTTGGCGACGTATATATACGTCGGTATATTGCCGACGTCTACCGTCGTGACGTCGGTGGATTAGCGACGTATTACTGCGTATCGCTACGCGTCGGTAAATTACCGACGTATTACCGACGAATCGTCGGTGGTTTAGTGACATGTTCAAAGTTGCTAAACGTCGGTAAATCCTGGGAATTTCTGGAAATATTACCGACGTGCACCGACGTTTACCGACGTTTTCCGACATATTATAACGTCGCTAAAACGTTGGTAAACTGGATAATATCGCATATGTACCGACATTTACCGACGTAAATGTACGTCGGTAAACGTCGCTAAGTCTGAAAAAAATAAAAAAATAAAATACAGAATGTCCATTTCTTCCTGCAGTTTAAAAAGATAACCATTTCTCACTGTAGAATAGGATCCAAACAATCACAGAATGTCCATTTCTCGCTGTACACAACTAACTAAGTTTGTATACTTGACGTCGATAATTGCGAATAACCAAATATCCAAATAACCAAGTTTACAACAATCACACAACAACTAACCAAATAACCAAATATCCAAATAACCAAATATCCAAATAACCAAGTATCCAAATAACCAAGTATCCAAACAACCAAGTATCCAAATCTACACAACCAACAAATATCCAAGTCACAAACAAAGAATGAAACAAACACAGAAACAGTCCTAACTAGGACTACTAGGAATCTGGTGCAGAAGGGCCACCGCCGCGACGAAGGGATAAGAACAACTTATACTCCTCACGTGAAATCGATACCGATGGAGGCAGTGACATCGGTGGAGTCGGTGTCGAAGAAGATGGCGGCGGAGGCGGCGGAGTCGACGACGATGAAGGCGCACCCGGAAGACCAGCACGCTCCAACGCTGTAAGTCGCTGGTGGTATGAATCCATGATAGATAACATTCTATCACTGCTCTCGACGTCCATCGACTCCTGCGCCAATCTCATCCTCTCGGCCATGGTCACCTGTCCTGTCTGCAGCTCTGTGACCGTGCGCTCTAACCCTCCAACGGTGTGCTCTGTCCTCTCAGTCGTCTCCCTTTGGTCCATAATGCCACGGTCGAGCGCATCCAATCGTGCTAGCAGCGCAGGATCGTCATGCTGAGACTGCTCCTCGATTCGTCGTAGCAGGTCGTCACGGAGAGACTCCATCATCTGGTGGACTCGGGCAGACTCCTGGGATGGCTGTGGACCATGCACACTAGCAGGAGATGTCCCAGAGGACTGGGTCGCAACTAGGGCGCCATAGGATCCCGGACCATAGTACGTACCCCTACGGAGTCCACCAGCGGCGGCAATCCACAGCTCGTCCTCCGACAGAGCTTGAGTGGGCTGCGAGGAAGTACCGGCCTCTCCTGCATCAGGTGCACTAGCAGCCGTCCCGTTCCCGCAGCTTCTGATACTCGGCCTAGAAAGTACTTATTATTACTAACTTCTAATTTCTAATTAATGTACTTATTATTACTAATTTCTAATTAATGTACTTATTATTTCTAATTTCTAATTAATGTACTTATTATTACTAACTATATGAATATTTATTTGCATCATATTTACTAAGTTATATTAAAATTGACACGAAGTATTAAATTAAGATAACGTATTGTAATACTTACATATGTCTGCTCGGCCCTCTCGTCAATAAGGTCAGCGCCGCGACGATGGGTGGCCAGGAAGACGGTCACCATGTCGGCGTTACCGACCTTCTTTACCTGTAATTAAATATATTATCTTAGTAATAATTTATCGGTTTTGTATTAAAATAATATTTCTAAAAGAGAAAGACATACCAGACGACGAAAATGTTCTGTCATCGGAATCGACCCACCGTACCACTTCGAGGCATGTTGCCTAGCCGCCTTGGCCTTCTCCGACTTCTCCTTGTACTTTGGCTCCTCGAATCGAGCCTTCATCGCATTCCATTGATCAGGGATGATCCAACCTTGGATCGGCTTTCTGGCACGATCACGATCCTTCTGATCATTGATAGAGTCGCGGATCAGCTTGGCAGCGACGGCAGGAAACATCCCCTCGATATGCTCGGCCCGGTGCGGTGGATAGAAAAACATATCCTAGAAGAGCGCAAACCAAATATTTATCAGTTATATATAATATACAAAAATTATATGATTCATGTTAAAAGCAAATATATTTTAACCTTGAAGCGCGCAAACCAGAAGGCCTTCCTTTCGTCCGGAGCCTCAGAGTAGTTAATCCAAGCACCACCATAATTATGCCTCAGCATGTGGCCTAGACGTCTCTGTACCTCTGGGGGACGATATCTATACAAACATATTATATTCATGAAAAAAGTTAAATTATGATAAAAATAGAAAGAAAAAAAATTATAAACCAAAATACCTACTTTGTACCGTCGGCCCAGATCTCCGTCCTTCTCTCCTCCGGAGGTGCGCACGCATCATCTGCATGATGCTGGTCGGCCGTCGACGCCGCCGCCTCGGCCGTCGCCGCAGCCTCCACCATCTGCTCATCCGTCTCCATCATCCTATCAGCAGTAGGAACGCTAGACGGGCGATCACTCTCAACAGGCCTGGAACTACTCGTCCCAGGAGATATGCCACGTGACGTCGTCCCACCAGGCCCACCTACTATCCGATATGGAGGAGTAATCGACAACGAGGATCCAGAGCCGGTACCAGAATGAGGTACCGAAGGAAAACTCCATCCTCTAGCAGTACCTGTAGGAAGTATCGGAGGAGAGTGACCTCGTTGTCCCCTTCGGTACGCTCCGCGACGACCTGCCATACCTGATAACAGCATATGATAATACAACAAATAATAGAGACTAGAAATATAAAAGTACAACAAATAATAGAGACTAGAAAGACAACCATGCGTGCTCCATCCAGATAACATTCCATAGGCCGAAAAGTCGTTGATGGTCCACATAAGTGCTGCCCGCATTCGAAAATTTTGTTTTCTAGATATATCGTACGTGTTGGAACCTACTTCCCACAACTGATTCAACTCATCAATCAACGGCTGTAAATACACATCGATGTTCCTTTTCGGATTGTTCGGACCTGGGATAATAACGGTGAGAAACATATACGGAGTCTTCATGCACATCCAAGGCGGTAGATTGTATGGGATGACGATCACAGGCCAACACGAATACTGGGATCCCGAAAGTCCGAATGGGGTAAAATCGTCGGACCAGAGACCCAATCTGACATTACGCAGATCAGAAGCAAAATCTGGATACTCTCGATCAAAGTGCTTCCATGCTTCTCCATCAGATGGGTGATCCAACACTCCTTCGGTATGTTCCCGCTTATGCCAACTCATGTTTTCTGCAGTTTCCTTCACCATAAACAACCACTGCAACCGCGGCGTCAACGGCAAGTAGTGCATCGAAGAGGTAGGCTTCCTGGCACCGACAGACTTTCCTCTACCACATGCCTTGTAGCGATCGACACCACAAAATTTGCAAGCATCTTCATCCTTGTCGTCTTTTTAGTACAACATGCACCCGTTGCGACAGGCATCGATTTTTTCGTATCCCATCCAGAGCGATCTAACCATCCTCTTAGACCGGTAGAAGTCTTTAGGCAACTTCGCACCCTTGGGCAATATTTCTATAAGCAACTCCATAAGACGGTTGTAGCAATCTTACGACATATTAAAATCGGAATTGATGCTCAACAATCTTGTAACCACCTCCAACGGTGAATGATCCTCACAACCAGGATATAATGGAGTCCTTGCATTCTCCAGCAACTCCATGAACTATGCAGCATCGGAGTTCGGTGCCTCCTCAGGTGCATCATGATCATCCGGATCGAAACTAGGCCCGGTCGCGTCGAAAACCATGTTCACCAACCCATCGTCGTAAGGAGCATTGTTGTGGACATCCACATAAGGCTCATACTCCGATGCTAAAGATACAAGTTCTCCGTGCTCGCTCCACTGATAGTAATTCGGCGTGAAACCCTTCGAGTATAAATGATACGTGACATCCACTTCTGGATGATATTTCAAGTTGCGACATCTCACACACGGACACTTAATTTTGGTACCGTCCATGTACTAAGGGAACGCCTTGGCAAACTGCAGGAACTGGTGTACACCTTCTATGAATTCATCCCGCACACCGTACATGTCATCAGGATGACGGTTGTACATCCAAGTACGATTCCGCAGATAGTAATTTAGCTCCATAATTCTGTAAGATAGATACATCAAGGTAGTGAATGATATGCAATTGTCAGTTCATGCGGTCTACACTTTCCGCAGTATATGTACACATGACATTTTACGTTAAATGGTTAGAGATTATCTGTCATCTTCTTTTCGCATTGCTAACTTTTCTTTCGCGTGTTTGTGCGTGCGGTGGTCAGAGATTATCGCGGCGGTATATCACCCGTGTCTACAATATTTCATATAGGCTGAGTTGTAGAATTAAAGTTTTATGATATTAGTCTATATATTATGTATAGTCCAACCGAGCCAACTCTAAGCTAAACTAGTCCAACTTGGTCAAACTAGCCATTTCTAAGTTGTATAAGTCAAGTTTTAGGATATTAGTCTATATATACTAGTATAAACTCTCCTTCCTCTCTAAATACCTGGTACTAGTTAACCCTCCCCCTTTCTCCCACTAGACACACATATACATATACATGATGTATACAACCACACCATAGTTCCCAGGTTCTTTTAACCTAACTTGCCAGTTGGTACTAACCTCAATAGAACAAACACTCTCACAGCTCAAAATACTAACACATGCTCACGCCTTACTCTTGTGACACTCCCTTTCAAACACAAACACACACCTATATGTTCCCTTACACATGTTTCCATGTTACCTATAAAAATAGGAAACCCTTGTTGTCTAAAATAAGACACAATTGTACAAAGAGAACCATACTGTAGAACTCACACTTTAAGACAATAGATGAAGGAAGACTTGTATGGAGGATCGATAGGGTTGAGCAATGTCATTTTATTCTACAAAGAGAACCATACTGTAGAACTCATACTGTAGAACTCACACTTTAACACAATTCTACAAAGAGTTGTCATAGGGTGTTGAGCGATGTCATTTTATTCTTTTCTTCTTCTTTTTCTTAGGATTTTTGAGTATTGGATCTTGAGACATATATAGCTAGAACTTACGAAGAATGGAGTACCATACTTCAACAAATAGATGTTGACTAATTGGTTCATATACTTGTTGTCTAAAATAAGTGTAAGAATGTTGCAAGATGAAACAATGTATCAAACACTATATCGAAACCCAAACCCAATATGCAAATCCAAATTAATACGAAAATACACAAGTGTATGTAGGGGATTAAGTGTACAGAGGTGAAATACATATATATACATGCTTGGGGGTGTCCACGTGTCCAACAAATAGACACAAAGTGTCCAAAATCTCACGAACACACTGTAACAGTGAACACATGGTCGTAACGTATCTCCGTATCCATTTTGGACACGAAAAATACCTCAATTAGGGTTAGGGTTTACCTTCAGTCTCCTCACGGTGGTGGAAGAGGAGGAGGAGGACAAGTTCGGTGGTGGAGGAGGAGGGGATTAAGTGTACAGAGGTGAAATACATATATATGCATGCTTACGGGTGTCCACGTGTCCAACAAATGGACACAAAGTGTCCAAAACCTCACGAACACATTGTATCAGTAAACACATGGTCGTCCATTTTGGACACGAAAAACACCTCAATTAGGGTTAGGGTTTACCTTCAGTCTCCTCGCGGTGGTGGAGGAGGAGGATCTCGCGGTGGAGGAAGAGAAGGGGCTCGCGGTGGAGGAGGAGGAGGAGGAGGAGAAGGGGCTCGCCGGAGGGAGGAGAAGGAGCTCGCGGTGGAGGAGGAGGACGAGCGGCGCCGGAGGGAAGGGGGTTGGGCTGTCGTCGAGGTCGGGGGAAGAGGGGCGAGAACAAAAAATTTGGGGAGAGGGAGAAATGAAAAGTGGAACCCAGGAAACCCTATTTAGCAGAAATTAGCGACGCCCGAAATACGTTGCAAAACGTCGGTAATGGTTTAATATTCGACGACGTTATAATCTTTGCGACGCTAAACGTCGCTGAACTGATAAAACTAGCGACGTTTTCCGACAAATCAACGACGTTGGTTTTTATTAGACTATAGGTAGTCGCAATATGTCGCTGTATATCGCTACCAGCGACGTATTGTGACGCTTAAATTTGGCGTCGCTAAAACCAAAAATATTGGCGACGTTTTAAGTTGGCGTCGCTAATTACGTCGCTGATATGACTTATTTTGGTAGTAGTAGAAGTTGGCGAGACTATAAAAGCTTTGAACTTTAGTCATTGTCTTTGGAGTAAGCCAGTCGCGAATTACTCGAATCTTCCCTTCATCAATACTGAGATCATCGGTGCTAGTCACAAATTAATCCCAAGAAGATGAGATGGTTAGTAAGTAAACTACACTTCTTAATTCGAAGAAAATTAAGAACTTTCCTGAGGTACTTCTGATAATCAGCTTGACTCTTGCTATGAATCGGAATATCGTCAAAGTAGATGACTAAGAACTTTCTTATCAATGGCTTCAAAACATGATTCTTGAGGTGCACTAATGAGCTGGTTGACTCCACTACAATTTTTTGTTTGTTGTATAAATTTTTGCTGATATTTCTTTCCAGAATTATCTGTGGAGACCTTGCACTATGTGCTTGCACTACCAAAATAAGTCAAATCAGCAACGAAATTAGCGACTCTGAAGGAAGACGTCGCCAATATTTTGCATATTAGCGACGTCTTTAAAAGACGTCGCAATACGACACTATTTGCGACATCCAGCGATGTCTACCGACCAGCTTTAATTTCATAAAAGATAACGTCGCAAAATAGTCGGTAAACATCGTTATATTTTTTACATTAGCGACTTTTAGCGACTCCAACATAAATATGTCGCTGTATATTAAACAAATGCCGACGTTTAGCGACGTTTCTATATGTCGTCGCTAAGTTTTTAATATAGGGTTGCATCAGGTTTTCTTTTCCCTCCACTCAATCGAGTCCCAAATTTTTGAACCCCCCTCTCCCTCCCCGACCTCCAGCCCCCCTTCCCCGTGACCCCCTCCCCCTCCGCAGGCGCTCCTTCCCCTCCCATCCGCCTCTGGTTCTCCTCCCCTCCGGCGACCCCCTCCCAATCAACCCCTTCGGTCTCGGTAAACCCTTACCCCCACTGTTGTAGTATAGACACCGACACGACACACCACGATACACACACACTAACATGACACTGACACGACACATACATACTGACATGACACACACTATCACAAACACACACTGACACAGGACACACAATGACACAGGACACAGGACACACAATGACACACTGACACATACATTTAGTTAAATTCAATTTTAGTTTAATTTTTTTATATTTAGTTAATTTTTAGAATATGCATAGAGATTATATTCTGTTTTGATACATAATGAGAAATTTGTTATGTATTTGAGGTTATAATGACATGGACACAACATAGATACATAAATGAGTTAGTATATCAGAAATAAATAAGTTGTAACCGACACAGATATTGGAACTAGTTTTGTGATAATCTAAGGAAGGTTATATGTGTATGACGGGTCCTAAATTTAGGCTATCTAAGGAAGGTTGTATTCTAGATATATTTTGATATCTAAGATATGAAATATACGTATCCATCTAAGTATATATGTATCTATATTTATATTTTGATACTGAGTATCGTAGTACCTAAAGTGTATCCTAGAAGTAGATTATAATGACATTCGACTAGCGAGGGTCCTAAATTTAGGCTATCTAAGGAGGTTATAATGACATTCGAGTGGCAAGGCAGAAATCTATGTACGACATTTGCTATAAGGAATTTGCATTAATCTACAGTACGACATGGTGATCAGGACATAGTCCCTGCAGCCATTCGATTGGCGAGGCAGAAACTATGTAGCCGTAGATAAAGTTGACTGTCCTCCGACCCCCATCCCTCAGCAATGATGATACGATAACTTATTACTATATCTTTTAGTAGTAGATGATGTCTTAGTATTACATTATGTGGGTTCATCTTGATTCTTTTACATCCTTCAGATACTAGATTCGATAAGAACATATACTACACCATATGTACAGAACATAGATGATTCAAACTAATGTATGCTACAATGAATTTTGGGTTGTGTTCTGAGCCATTCGTCCACACACTTGGCAATTAAGTATGTGAAATATATCGTTGAAGAACATAAAACTTGTGGTCGTTACTGCAGAAAGTGTAGACCGACATGAACTGACGCACGAAAAGGAGGGGATCAAAGCTGTAACAAGTAAAGTTGTGTTTTGGATGTTCTACTCTTGTAAGCTCTTTTTTCACAAAGCAAAATGAATACAGAACAGGTATCGAGTTTATAACTCTTGTAAGCTCTATACTTGAGTTACGAACTCGATACTTGTTCTGTATTCTTTAATTATAGCTTACTTTTTGAAGAAAGAGTTTACAAGAGTTCTTTTTTCAAAGCACAACTTTACTTGTTCCAGCTTTGAGCCCCTCATTTTCGTGAGTCAATTCATGTCGATCTTCACAATTTCTGCAGTAACTTCCTTCAATTAACCTCCATCCCTCGACAATGGTGATATGACAGCCTATCTTGATTTTGTTATTATAATAGATGATGTCTTAGTTTTACATTATGTGAGTTCATCTTGATTCTGTTACATTCTTCAGATACTAGATACGATAAGAACATATACTACACCAGATGTACAGAACATAGATGATTCACACTAATGTATTCTAGAATGAATTTTGGGTTGTGCTCTGAGCCATCCGTTCTCGCACTTGTCAAAAAATCGAATATAACATCTTTATCTGCTTTCGAAAAAATCGAATATAATATTTTTACCTGCTTTCGAAAATGTATTCTGAGCCATCCGTTCTCACACTTGTTTCTTTTCTGTAATTACAAAACATATATGAATTATACATTGAGTGTCAATCTTTGCAGAATTATCTTAAAATGGATATGAATTACTATCTGCAAAACCGTTTGGGATGTACAATCGTCATCCTGATGACATGTGCGATATGCGGGATAAATTTATACAGGGTGTGCAACAGTTTCTGCAGTTTGCCAAGGCGTTCCCTCAGTACATGGACTGTACAAAAATTAAGTGTCCATATGTGAGATATCACAACTTGAAATATCATTCGGAAGTGGATGTGACATATCATTTGTATTCGAGGGGTTTCATGCCAAATTATTGTCAGTGGACCGCACACGGAGAACTTGTGCCTTTAGCATCCGAGCCGGAGCCTTATGTAGATGTCCATGAGCATGCTGATTACGACCAAGGGTGGACGAACATGGTTTTCGATGCTGCGGAGCCTAGTTTCGATCCGAACAATCAATATGTAGCTGAGGAGGCACCGAATGCCGATGCTGCAAAGTTCATGGAGTTGCTGGAGAATGCAAGGACTCCTTTATATCCTGATTGAGATGACCATTCACCGTTGGAGGTGATTACAAGACTGTTGAGCATAAAATCAGATTTCAACATGTCTCAAGAATGCTACGACCGAATCCAGGAGTTAATTAAAGATATATTGCCGGAGGGTGCCAAGTTACCTAAAGACTTCTACCAATCCAAGAGAATGGTGAGATCGTCCTGGATGGGGTATGAAAAAATTGATGCATGTCGCAACGGATGCATGTTGTACTATAAGGACGACAAGGATGAAGACACCTGCAGATTTTGTGGTGCCGATCGCTTCAAGGCAACTAGTACAACAAGGACTTATGGTGCACGCTTGCCAACAGATTCGATGCACTATTTGCCTTTGATGCCGCAGTTGCAGAGGTTGTTTATGGCAAAGGAGACAGTTGATAATATGAGTTGGCATAAGCGGGAACAAATAGATGGAGTACTGGATCATCCATCCGACGGGGAAGCATGGAAGCACTTTGATCGAGTGTATCCCAATTTTGCTTCAGAGCTACGTAATGTCAGATTGGGGCTTTCCTCCGACGATTTTACCCCATTTGGACTTTCAGGCTCATAATATTCTTGTTAGCCTGTGATTGTTACTCCGTATAATTTGTTGCCTTGGATGTGTATGAAAACTCCTTATATGTTCCTAACTGTTATTATTCCAGGTCCGAAGAAGCCGAAGAGGAACATCGATGTGTACTTATAGCCCTTGGTAGATGAGCTAAATCAGTTGTGGGAAGTAGGTGCAACCACATATGATATTTCCAGAAAGCAGAACTTTCAGATGAGGGCCGTACTAATGTGGACCATCAATGATTTTTCAGCCTATGGAATATTATCGGATTGGAGCACCCATGGTCGTCTCGCATGTCCGTATTGTATGGATCGCACTAAGGCTTTCCGTTTGAAACACGATGAAAAATTACGCTTCTTCGATTGTCATTAACAGTTCCTGTCAAAGGATCATCCATACCGGAGGAACATGAATGCTTTTTGTGCTGGCGTAGTAGAGAAGTCCAGTCCATCGCCACGGCATAGTCCGGGGACACGATATGGAAGAAAGTTAAAGAATTGTCAAGTGCTATTGAAGAGCTTATAGCGAGGTACAAGTGTGATGGATTTGGCCGCACATACAACTGGGCGAAGAGAAGTATATTCTGGGGCCTGCCATAGTGGAGTGACCATCTGCTCAGACATAACCTGGATGTCATGCATATCGAGAAGAATGTTATCGACAATATAATAAATAACGTAAAGGGAAAGACGAAAGACAATCCCAAGGCCAGGTTGGACTTAGAAGAAATATGCAGACGTCCAGAGTTGCATTTGATAAAAAAGGCAGTGGGAAGTATAAGCAGCCCATACCAAACTACCACGCCAAAGTACTTGGCCTTGAATCTGGTACTGAAGCTATCCCAAGGAACATGATGCCTCATTCCAACCTTTTCTGATGCCCACCAGTCGCGGGCGAGATCCTGAAGTAACAGTCTGACTTGGTCAACCTTCTCTCCTGCTTGAACCTTTGCTGCTGTCAATATGGCCTCAATATCCTGAAGCCAAGCATCCGTCGTGATGGCATCCTCCGTACCATCAAAGTATCTTGGATTAAGCCGACAAAACCTTTCCGACGCTCCTGAATCTTTCCTGACGCTCCTCTCAAGAGCTAGCTGTAACCCCTGATTCAGTAAGATATTATGTTCTTGCTGCTGGGTCTGTTGTTGCTGTTGGGCTACCATCTGGTGTTGCTGGGTCTCCAATAACCCTCTGATAATTTGCAATAGTGCCTGTACGTCTAGTGCTACTGGTACTACCGGCATCACTGGAGGTACGGAAACATCTGGCCTCTGTGGTTCAACTGGCTCATGCTCGGTAACGTTCTCGATATGAATATGTCCAGGTAGAGGGGCTACCCCTTGCTGATCTCCAACTGGTCCCTGCTCTACTGGATTCTCTTCCATGTTGGCTCCACCAATAGTCGAGAATGATGTGCCCCTAAAGAAAAGGATACAAGGTATCAAAAGACTGGATGGGTAGGAATCGAGGATGATAATCAAGTTAGCAATCAAGGTGGGAGAAAGAGAAGACGAATCAGGAGATCAAGGGGAACATATTTTGATTGAGACTCCTATAATCGCAACACCCTACAAGTCTGAAAAATAGACCTGCATGGGTCACCAATAAAACTTTGTCACGTCCCAGTACCGGAATATTGAGACGGACTAGGCCAGCTACTCCATATGAGGTATATAAACGTCATACGACGATCGTGGCTGTCAAGAGACAAGAGGGTGCATGCTACAATCAAGTCTTCTATGGTCCCACAGAGCATCTATGTCTCAATCAATCAAAACAAGAAGAAGTAAATAATGATCATATATGACAAAGCAGTAAGGCGTCTCCGACGCTTTATCAAAATGATTCATGAGCCTAGCTATAGAAAATGATAAGCTAGTACCGAAAGTTAATAGTACATAACCGTAGTCAGCTGCAGTCTGATTTAATTACAATTATGTAAGGAACTAAATATCCAGAACTGTCGGCTAAACAGGTGCCGGTGGCTAAACGCCAAGTACAAAATAGAAGATATTAGAGCGGTGAAGAAGAAACCCACTCATGGTCCCTGGCGCCCATACTCCTGGTGTGCACCATTGTTCGGGTAGAAGACTAGATCCTCTGGCGCTGCTACGAGATCTGGCCAAACAAAACCAACGGTGTCAGGCCCCAAATAGCAAGTACCACAAGGGTGCACAAAAGAGTGAGATAAAACCCAAGCATAATAATAAGACCTGATTCAAGAGTTATAGGCTTATACCATATCATCGAGACAATACGACACCCTTACAACCAAACAAGGACAAACGGTGCCAATATCATGCCGAGATAAGATATATCCTATAACCATGGGTAGGTGAAGGGCTTCTGATCGCGACTTCAGTCTATAGCCTATCGTAGCACAATAGCCCAACCCAACAACCAAACAAGGACATAGATTGGACCACGCACCACGATAGTCCATGTTCCTCAGTTGCTAACAGAAGAAAACATATCATAAATAAGTCGGCTTACAAGCGGCCAATCAATCCTATAGTTTTCTATGATTTGCCTGGGTTATCCCAATAATGAAATATAGGAATCTTCAGATCGTATCGTATTCCAGCAGGGCTAGCCAAACCATTATATATACGCAAGCACGAAATGCACCGGTCCCTCGAAAGGCCATCGCGCTAGAATAAGCAGTAACGGTTCCAGCTCTCCTATAGGAAGAGCTGGCTCGGCATTTATAAATCAGATACTGCACTCCACTAGTGTGGATGACTATACAATATCCGAGACGGCCAACCCGACGCGCCAGGACGGGACCCAGGACGGCTGGTAACGTACGATCTCGGGATTCTGTTCCCTCCCAATGCTTTTACCGATTTAAGTTGCTTAGATTAACCCTATCTTGATATTGGAATTACATGTCGTGGTCACATGGTCATCCTCTTATATGTCGTACCATAGTACGTGTACCCTAAGTATGAATCTACATCGTCTCAATCTAGAACCATACTTAGTGTAATACATCAAACAACAATCATTATACCACGACACTATTACTGACCAATTACCAAGACTGTGCTGGACATATAACATGAATGGTCACATAGCACGTAGAGTTATACCTCAGTGCACTCAATAAATAGCACCGCAGTGCATACTAATATTGTATCTCAATACACACTTAGAATAGGTACCAGCACGTATACAGGTAATCAGGTCAGGAACATGGTCAAGTCAGGAAGTCACACAGACTCCTCGTGACATAAAAGTCACATATGAATTCTGGTTAAAGTGAGACATGAAGATCCTTGAAGCCAATACAAAGATCTACAACTTTCATGTTGGGAGTTGAAAAAAATTTTGGCCACAAATAAGCCAAATAGGATATAAAACAGCCAAAATAGGCACTATGTGACACTATGCAAGCCATGCGACACTATTCATCATGCGGTACTATTCATTCTATGCGGCACTATGCAAGCCTGCGTCACTATTCATCTATGCGGTACTATGCAAGCCTGCGGTACTATTCATCTATACGGCACTATGCAAGCCTGCGATATTATTCATTTATGCGGCAATATTCATCCTGCAGTACTATTCATTCCATGTGGCACTATGCAAGCCTGCGGTACTATTCATCTATGCGACACTATGCAAGCCTGCGGCACTATGCATCTATGCGGCACTATGAAAGCCTATAGCACTATTCATCCTGTGGTACTATTCATTCCATGTGGCACTATTTGTCGTCCCTACCAGAACCAGGACATATGAACTAGAAAAATGTCCAAATATTGTTTTGGCCATAACTTCCTCAAAGCAAGTCGAATTCTAACTTTTCAAAGGTCAAAATTGGGTAGAATCAAATTTCCTACAACATAGGACCATTAGTTTTCGAAAACAACCAAGTTTGATAGATCAAAACCATGGAAATCCATAGAACCCTAGTTTTAGAAACTTAGATCTACACAAAACTAGCCATTAAAATCAAAAACTCCAAGAACTAAACTTGTAGAGGATGATGAGAAGAACAATATAGACAAATCATATCAAAAAAAAAATTAAAAAATGAAAAATACAAGAATCTCTCCATTTGGTGCAAGATGTACTTGCCTAAATGTTGTTTGAGGAAAGTACCCATAAGGAACACCCTGGATGAGAACAGAGAAAGAAGGTGACGTAATGCACTCCCGTATCATCGCAACCCAGTGCTCCGCGAATCCCATGGCGGTCATCAGATGACAGAGGAAGTCACGATTGACCATGTCATACGCTTTCCTCAGATCCAGTTTAACACAGGCTTTCTCCCCTCCAGGTCTGCTAAATTCCCTCACCATCTCATGAGCCAGGAGGCTGTGCTCTGCAATCGACCTCCCCTTGATGAATGCAGCCTGATTCGGAGATACTAGGTCCTACATGATCCCCTCCATCCGTCGGCACATAAGGTGCGTAATTAACTTATGAAGATAATTATAACACACAATAGGTCTGAAATCCGCCAATGCTGTCGCTCCCTCATTCTTTGGCACCAAAGTCAGGAAAGTATGATTCAGCTCTTTCAGAAGCTTTCCTTTGGTAAAGAATTCCTGCACCACCTCCAGGACCTGATGCTTCAGTATGTCCCAATGCCGTTTGAAGAAACCACTGCTGAAGCCATCCGAACTAGGAGCCTTGTTGGGATCCGCCACCTTGATAATAGATTCTACCTCCTCCAATGTCACAGGAGCAAGAAGAATGCCATTCCCAAATGGGGTCACCAGTCTCTTCGTAACAACCTCTGGGAACACAGACAGGTAGTCAGTCTGGAAATATAACTCGAAATAGTACCTGACCGCCTCGCCTTGGATCTCAGCCGGAGTCCCCACTAGAGTACCATCTGCATCGAGAAGCTGGAAGATGTGATTTCTATTCTGCCTCGTCCGAATAACATCATAGAAGAACTTGGAGCAACGGTCGCCGTCCTTAAGCCAGGAACATTTGGCCCGCTGTGCAGAGCTAATCTCCTTCTGCAGCCTCAGGATGTTGACTTCTCCGATCAGCTCCTTCTCTCTAGCCGCCAAGTCCCTATTGAGCATGTCAGCTTGCATATCCAGCTGTAAGGTCCGCAGCTCCACTTCCTTATCTTCTAAGGTAGACTTGGGCAATCCCTTCACCCAACTCCTAAGAGCTCTCTTCGTGGCCTTGAGTCGTCGAACCAGACGGAACTGAGCTGTCCCCTCCTGACTGCTAGTAAGCCCCTCTGCGACAGCCTCTAGGTATCCCTCCGATAAATACCAACTGTTGTTGTACCGGAATGGACGGGACTTCCCAAGAGCCCGAGTAGTGAAGCCAACCCTGATGGGGGAATGATCGCTCGTCCCAGCGGCCAGGCCCTCAGCCGAAGTGTTGGGGAAGTGACGAAACCACTCCCCATTGCCCAGAGCTCGGTCAAGCTGGCAAGCAATCCTGTTATGAGTTGCTTTGTTATGCCAAGTCCAGATGAAGCCTGAGCAAGACAATCCTCGAAGCCCCACAAGTAGGAGGCATCTCTGGAAATCATAGAGGATAGAATCTGGAACCGGGTGACCCTCCAGCTTCTTCCTTTGATGCAGAAGGGCATTGAAGTCCCCGATCAAGAGAAGAGGCAAACATGATGAGTTGGCAACAGAGGAAACCTGGGAGATATCGCTCCAAAGGGACTCCCGTCTCCTTCTGTCATTGTGGCGGTAGACAGCCCCCAGCAAGAACCTGAAGCCGCCCTTGTTCACGAAGGAGATATCAATCAACTGCTCCGTCATCAAGATCAAGTCACCATCCCAATCCTTCGAGTTCCAGCGAACCCAAATACTGGCCATGTCACATAGAGCCAGGTTGTGCAGTTGGGCCCAATGAGAAGGGGTCCGCCGAGCAAGAGTCTTCTCACCTTTTATTTTGGATTCTAATAAAACAGAAATGTCACATTTCTCTCTGTGGAGCACCCCACAGATCTCTCTCCACCTCCCTAGCGAATACGTCCCCCCTCACATTCCAGGCGATAATGGCCATTAATTAATGAGCGGTAGGGTCCCCATGAGAAACTACCGGATCAGTACCTGGGGAAAGTGCTGCATCCGTTGCTAAGGAATCCTCCTTCATCCCATTCGGAACCGTCTGTTAGGGAGCGACCTGAGATAGAACCAACACCCAGGCAGGGTTGTCAACACACACCGCCTCCTCTCTGTCAGTAGTATGTCCTACCTCCCTGGAGGGGCCATCCCTCAGCAGGCCGACAGCGCGTCTCTTCCTATACTAAACCTGCCCTCCAGACGAACTGCCATCCCCTCGTGCCTCAATCTCCGACGCCTATGCTACTCAGCTCCTGGCAGGTGGTCAACGCCCCGGTCGTGGGGGCAAGCTGAGTGGCTACAACGAGGCTCAAACCACCATCACTCACAGGATGAGTAACCTCTCCCTCTAAGACCTCAACTCCACTATCATCTCTAAGATCCATATCGCAGGAAGCTTTCGTAGCCTCACTAAGAGGGATAGTAGGCTCCACCTGATGTCCAACCTCCGAACACGTACTGGCCAGATGCCCGAAGCAGGAACAGCGTGAACAGATAGGTGGGACCCATTCATATTCCACCTTCTGGGTAAGCACCTCCCCAGAAGGGATCTCATATTCCACCACCTTCGGAAGCTCCCTCCCATCCGAATCTCCACAAAGATCCTCACGTACATCAACCGCGACCGAAAGACAGTAGCTTCATCTGCCTTAATCGGGGTGCCCACCAAGCTGGCTACCCGCATCAACAAAGGTATCAAAACCTGACTAGGAACTTAGGAAAGCGAATCCATACAGGGATGGCATTCAGAACTTTTCTCTCACATCGAAGCTCCGGGGTCCACTCCTTGAGAATGATCAGTCTACCATCGAACGTCCAGGGGCCTCCTTGGAGGATCCGAGCGCCATCCTCCGCCAGTCCGAACTTCACATAATAGAAGCCGTTCTTGCGGGCATAGAACTCCATATTCCCCTTAGGCTGCCAGACACGCGCTGCATGTCCCCGGATCTGCCCGTAGAAAGGCTTGTTGCCTAATACATATAGGACGAGAGTATTCTCCCAGTATGCTGTCACCTTTTAGATCTCCTCCGCAGGAAAAGAGGCCTGAAAACCCCTCCCTGCCTTGATCGGCAGAACGTACTCCAACGATGTGGGGGGTTTTTGGCCCCACAGGTTTGCAGATCTCAGCCCAGGACCGTCCCGCAGGCCGAGTGGTCGTTCCAACAGTCCTCGGGCCCACCTCCGGCCGAGGAGTCCCAGATCTCTGAGCATCCAGATCCACCACCTTGCTCTTCCCCTTGGCCGCCGCAGTCGCCTTTGGCCGCCAACCCACCGATCTCCCAGTAGTCGCCCCCGGACCCCGGGCAAATGGACGAGACCCTGACCCGCTCAGACGGCTATCAGGATGTCGATCCCTAGCCATACCCTGTCCGCCTCCCGTCTTTCCCCCGGTCTTTGCCACACGACGGCGCGTAACCGTCGTCTATCCACCACCCTCCGTTTGGCTCCCCATAGATCCAGAGCCTACTCCGAATTCAAAGTTCGGGGTAATAGGACCTCCTCGTAGCGAGACCGATCTTCTCGACACCGAGCGGATGCCGCTCGACTCTCCTTCCGGTGTGGCCGCCCCTCCAACCACCTGGGAGGGGACGCCGACTTCCCTGGGGGTCCACCCGACCCCCGCCCCTAGGCTTACGTACCCCCCACGCCTGGGGGGGAGCAGGCGCGTGCGCCACCTGCGGGGGGTCCGCCCGACCCCCCATATATATATATATATATATATATATATATATTGGAATAAGGGTAAATTTATTCCTCGTATATAGCGGAAAAGGTATTACAGTACATAGTATCACACTTCCCAGACCCCAAACTATAGTATTAAGGGGCCATTACTGATACATCGAATTCTATATTATGTAGAATTCCAATAGGGGGGTAGTCAAGCCCTCAAAAATACGTCTGTTCTGCTCCTTCCAGATGTGCCAAACAGACGCGGCGAGACGGACTCTGGCTCTTCTGGCCCACCCCGGATCCCTGCCTCGGTGGTCTCGGATCCAGCTGAGAATGCTCCGGATGTCTCTATTCGCCCCAATACCTCCTCTCAGCTGCGAACACTGCTCGGTCCAAATGTGCCAAGACACCGGACATATAAAGAAGATATGCCCCATAGATTCATCCTCCACATTACATAGCACACATTTGGCGTCCGGAATCTGCATCCCAAACCTGAAAAGTCTGTCTCTCGTCATCAGTCTACCTCGTAGGAGACGGTAAGCACATAACTGCATTTTTCGGGCAACCCCCTTGCCCCAAATGAAGTCCACCTCCTCAGCCCGGTTATGGTGGGACCGAACTAGGTCGTAGCAGCTACGAAAGCAGAATAAGCCTGGTCCACCTCCCGTACCTGGACCGGCCCAGCTCCAGGAATCCATCTGCTGGCTCTCGTCAATAGTAACTAGTCAGATCTCCTCGGCAAACTGAGTAGTATAAGGATATCCTTCTGGCCTCCAAACTCCATCCCTGATGATCCGACTGCAAGTGAGTCCCCTGCCTGCTTCTCTGTCTAGCTGACCTCCCAATATCTCAAGCAATGTCCTGGAACCCAGCCAAGGGTCTAGCCATAGGTCGGTCGTCGTCCCATCCTTCATGATCCTGCAGATAGCGGTCTGGAGCACCGGTCGACACCTCAGAATGGCCTTAAACGTAACCGAGAAATTGTTGTCTATCCTGCAGGCCCAGAAGTTATTCCTCCTCAGGTATCTATTTGCCATCCATTCCGCCCAGAGAGACCACCCCTTGATGAATCTCCAGGCCATCTTAACACAAGCTGCCTCCCTTACCGCATAAAGAGGCCGCAATCCCACTCCTCCTTCCTCTCGAGGACGACATAGCTGGTCCCAGGAGATCGCATGCATCCCTCCCCTCCAAATGAAGTCAGCACAAATGGCCTCCACCTTCCGAATAGTGGCCGTAGGAATCTGAATAGATTGGAACCAGAACATCGTGATGCCCACAATCACTGACCGCACCAACTCTATCCGTCCGCCAAACGAAAGACCCGCGGCTTGCCAGCCTTCCACTCTCCTCTGAGCAAAGTCCACCAAGCTGTGGCAATCCTGCTCTCTGGCATAGTTGACCGTCAGCGGGACCCCCAGATATTTCACTGGGAGCTCGCCTCTATCCATCCCAAGGCGAAGGCCCTCTCCTCCTGCTGTGTGCACCGGGAGCTAAAATAAACTCTGCTTTTTTTCCTGTTCAACTGGAGCCCAGATAACCGCTCGAACTCCTCCATAATATCAGAAAGCGCTCTCAAACCCCGCATGGAAGGCTGGAGCAACACCACTAAGTCGTCAGCATAAATCAAGTGAGAAACAACCGGACTCACCAATCGAAAAAGGGGGACGATCCTCTTGCTATGCACTGCCATATCCATCAAGCATGTAAAGTACTCCATCACCAGGGTAAAAAGGTACGGAGAGAGGGGATCACCCTGCCTCAACCCCCTGTTGCTCCTGAAGAAGCCATGCGGCGTGCCCTGGATGAGTACGGAGAAAGTAGGGGAGCAAATGCACTCTCTCACCCTCGCAACCCATCTCTCGTCGAACCCCATAGCAAGCATCAAGTAGCAAAGGAAGTCCCGGTTGACAGTATCATAGGCTTTCCGGAGGTCAAGCTTCACACAAGCCTTCATCCCCCCAGGTTTGCTGAACTCCCTCACCATCTCATGAGCTAGAAGGCTGTGCTCCGCTATCGACCGGCCCTTGATGAATGCTGCTTGATTTCGGGACACCAATCCCTGCATAATCACTTCCTGTCACGACCCGATACCCAAATTGTTGGGCCAGGCCGAGTCATGCCTAGCCTACGTTGAGATAAAACGTAGTAAGCTGTTTCTAAAGACAACGGGATAAGACTAAATGTGCTAACAGTTCTATAAGTGAAAAAAAGTCATAAATGCTCCAAACACAAAAGTCGTCTCATATAGTAAAATGTCCAAAGTACAAGTGATCTGAAATATAAAACTGGATACATGTCCAGTTACAAAATATGTAGCCTAATACATGACTACACTAAAAAGTCTAAAGCAAAAGGCAACTAGGCGAGGTTCCCCGCAGGAACATCCTCGTAAAGCAAAGTCGGGTCCTCGGCAGTATCTCCATAGTATGTGTCACAGAGTAACTCCTCCTCAGTAAGGACACCTACAACGTTATCCTGTCAGGACGGGAGCAAGTACTGGTTCTAGCAAACTAAATATACTAAACATGAACAAGAATGTAATAAACTGGAATCATGGCATATCATGGGTTAATTAGTTCTGTTTAGAAATTAACAACATATAGTTTAAAAGTTTAAAATCATAGCATGTACGTGAACCGGTCAATAGGTGAATAGGATGTACAGCGGTACATATCAAGTTTTCTGGCATGCACATACGTGCACAAACGGCATCGGTGTATATCCATACACAAATACGGGATCAGAACATACGGCAAGGTCACATATAGAATGTCACCGAGTACGGTAAATACATACGGAGAAGGGGGTCATGTTCACGTACAATATTAACAGTTTTCCCTTAACCCGTTATTTAAACATGTGAGAGATATGAAATACTGTATAAACATGGTGAAGACTAAAAGTAATACAACATGTAAAGTTCTAACTTGCTACCCCAAGGATCAGCATTTAACATGGTGGGTAAATCACAGTTTATTGTTATAGCAGTATGTAAAGTTTGTAGAAAGTACTTGCCTCTAGCAAAGCAAAACAAAACAAGCTGCGATAAAAGTGCTATGGATCTCCGGTAACTCGTCACTGTAGAAGTAAATGCAATAACTTAGTTTTTACACTAAGCTAAAATGCTAAGACACTAATCTGTGAAACACGACTTGTGACAGGGCACCTAGCCAAAATAATGATTCTGGCATAGGAGACCAATGTGGGGTGACACACTACTTTAACTAACTTTTTAGGGTCTTTACACTAGTGAGGGGTAGGGTTCAACACATCTAAAACTCAAAATAACACAGAAAGCTACAAGTCGTAAATAATTAATAAATAAATCGAATGATCGTTGTGTTCTAACAATTTTTGAGATAGACAAAAAGCCTAGTTTTACTTAAAGTAAAGTACCAAAAGATCCTTGCTAATTATAGAAATTTATTATAATTTTTTTGAAATTTATAAACCTGTACAAGTATTTTATAAAAATCAGTTTTCCTAAGTATACAGAAAATGAGTTTTGGTTCCATAAGCCAAACTAGTGGCAAAACTATAATTTAAATACTAAAAAAATTATACTAAATTAGCTAAATTAACATAGTATCTAAATACTATTTTTTCCAGAATTTTAGCAGTACTTTGAGTATTTTTAGAAATCCAAAAACAGCATTGCACACAATTGAAATTAAATAATTAATTATCTGCGCATTTTGTCCATGTATATAATTTGAACCAAAGTTCAAATACAGGACCCAAGGCCATGAATCAAGTCCAATATGACTTGTACAGGTCTTGAATGTGTGAAAATACATTTGGGCCCAAAAACCCATACTAGGCTTGGACACCAAATGGTTGCAGTAATTTAAATACACTAAAATACAAATTGGTAAAAATGCAAAATAAATATTAATATATATGGTAAAATTATGCATCGTGAAAATATACATGCATATATTAAAAGTACATATATATATATATATATATAAGGAAAATACTTAATTTATAAAGTATATATATATATACAAATAATGTATACATATACATATAATAATATATATATATATATATATATATATATATATATATATATATATATATATATATAATAATATATATACACAAGAAAATATATACATATATATATGTACATATGTGTACATAATACATATATATATATATATATATATATATATATATATATATATATATATATATATATATATATATATATATATATATATATATATATATATATATATATATATATATATATATATATATATATATATATATAAAGTACTAAAAATGAAGTATATATATATATATATATATATATATATATATATATATATATATATATATATATATATATATATATATATAAGAAAAAACAATATATATATATATACATAATATAGTATATATAATAATACATATATTTATATACAAATATATGTATACATATATATAATTATATATATAAACAAAACAAAAAGAAAAAGAAAAAAGAAAAAGAAAAAGGAAAACAACACAGGGGCTCGAACTCGGCCCACTGTGCGCGCATGGGGGGAGGATTTTAGCTAGGTCGGGCTGGCCAGGGGGTCAGCCCGAGCTCTGCGTTAGGGGTTAGGTTTAGGTTAGTTTTATTAGGTTTTTAAGTGTTTAAAAATGACAAAAAAAAAATATAATACAGTCCTGTGTCCTGACAGTTAGGGACACAGGTATTCTCGTGTCCTAGCCCAGCACGACACGCACGAGTCGATTTCGTCGTGTCCAAACTCACCACTAGGTTCGCCAGGACGCGACGAACAATATAGACCCAACACGAGACACGCACGACACGAGAAGACAATGCTACTCACGTGTCCGACTTGCTGGGGGTGGGTTCGAGCGTTCTGGCCGACGGAGTAGGCGTCGGGGCGGTGGCGGAGTGGTGGCGATCGACTCAGCTCGCTGCGGCGAACTCGTCGACGGCGGTGGTTGGCGGTGAGAGTCGTCGGTGGGGCTGAACGGGGACTCGCCGGAGTTAGGGTTAGGTCTAGGGTTTTCGACGGAGACGAGAGGCTGCGGTG
This sequence comes from Iris pallida, assembly GCA_029216955.1. Classification (NCBI taxonomy): domain Eukaryota; kingdom Viridiplantae; phylum Streptophyta; class Magnoliopsida; order Asparagales; family Iridaceae; genus Iris; species Iris pallida. The sequence continues at coordinate 10,192,399 of JANAVB010010799.1, forward strand.
GTTGTGGTGGGGTGTAGAGCTAGGGTTTGGGTCTGGGGAAGAAGGGGGGTTTATTTATAGGGGTTTAGGGCGGTGGATTGGCCAGAGTCGGCCGGGAAACGCGGGTCGTCGTCGGCATGGCAGTCGTCGGGGGTGGATGAGCAAGAGGAGAGAGTGAGTTCGTGGGGGGGGGAGGGGGTTTGGGTAGTTAGCAAATTGGCCCCCATAGTTTAGAAAATTACAGGAAGGCCTTAATCGAGTCTAAATGTAATTAAGAATTTGTATTTCACATTTTAAAACATTTAATAAATTACAAACTGATATAAAAATAATCCTAAAAATTACAGAATGATATTAAAACATTTTAGAAAATTGCAAATTAATATTTTTAGTATTAAAACTCATTTAAAAATCATTTAAAAATTTTAGAAAAATTTCTAAAAATTCTAATAATTATTTTAAGGCTAAATATGACATTAAAATTAAATTAACATTAATTAAAATAAATTTGAAAAAAAACAGGGGCTTATAAGTCTTTCCTCCTTGAAAAATTTCGTCCTCGAAATTCACAAGGATTGAAGACCCTACAATATTCTAATATAGCAAGCAATGCAACAAAATGACTAAGGCTGCGATCGAAACTAACCTCTAAAGTATCAAGCGGGAACGGGTGGTTCCCTCACAGCGGTTGGATCGAACAAGTAAGGGTATCTCTCCCTCATGTCCGACTCCCTCTCCCAAGTAGATTCACCTGGGGAGTGACGGCTTCAAGCTACTCGCACTAGGGGTATAACCTTGTTCCTCAGCCTCTTCTCTCTCCTGTCTAATATCTCCACTGGCTGCTCAGAAACTATAAGGCTCGGTCTGACCTCCAACTCTGAATGATCTAGCACATGACTGGGTCTGGAACATATCTCCTCAGCTGAGATACGTGAAAGACATCGTGAACTCCTGCTAGGTTGGGTGGAAGTGCAACCCTGTAAGCTACCTCTCCGATCCTGCCAAGTACCTCGAACGGCCCGATGTATCTGGGGCTCAGCTTCCCTCATCGTCTGAACCGGATCGTCCCTCTGGTAGGTGATATCTTCACTAGCACCATATCACCGTCTGCGAACTCCATCGGCCTGCGACTAGCATCAGCCCAGTGTTTCTGCCTGTCCTGAGCTACTCTGAGCCTGTCTCTGATCATCCCGACTTTCTCTGCTACATCCGTGATCATCTCTGGCCCAAGCATAACTCTGTCTCTGACATTATCCCAAAAGAGTGGTGTGCGGCATCGTTATCCATAAAGTGCCTCGAAAGGAGACATACCGATACTGGCTTGGTAGCTGTTATTGTATGAAAACTCTACCAAGTGCAGATGGCTCTCCCATGATCCTCCGAAGTCCAGCACGCAGGTCCTCAGCATATCCTCCAGTGTCTGTATCGTCCTCTCGGACTGCCCATCTGTCTGCGGGTGGTACGCCGTACTGAACTTGAGCCTACTGCCCAACTCCTCCTGCAAGCTCCTCCGGTAGTGGGATGTGAATCTGCTGTCTCTGTCTGACACGATGCTCACCGGCACTCCGTGTAGGCGAACTATCTGCTGCATGTATAGCTCTGCCAACTTCTCGGTGGAAAGCCCCACCTTGAAGGGTATGAAGTGCGCACACTTCGTCAGCCTATCTACGATGACCCAAATGGCATCCTTCCCTCCTTGGGAACGAGGAAGCCCTGAGACGAAGTCCACCGTAATATGTTCCCACTTCCACTCGGGAATGGGTAACGACTGCAACAAACCAACTGACCTCTGGCGCTCCGCCTTGACCTGCTGGCAAACTAGACATCTCGAGATAAAATGTGATACATTCCTCTTCATTCCGTGCCACCAAAGATGTTCCCGCAAGTCACGGTACATCTTGTTAGCACCAGGGTGAATAGAATATCTCGATCGGTGCGTCTCCTGCAAGACTGCCTCTACCAGCTCTCCCTTCGGCACGCACAATCGGCTGCCATGCCTCAAGGAACCATCCTCTGCTATAGTGAAGTCATCTAGTAATCCTGCTAACGCCTAGGCTCGAAGTCTGTGAAGGCTCTCATCTGTAGACTGTGCCTCCCTGATCTGCTCCATCAAACCTGACTGAATATCAAGCGCCATCATCTGTATCATTGATCCTGGCCGTACTAGCTCGATACCGAGCTTCTCCAGATCCTCCCATAAATACCGATCAATCATCAGGTACCATGCCATCGGATGCCCGCTCAGCGCATCCTCCACCACATTTGCCTTCCCAGGGTGATACTGTAAATCGATGTCGAAGTCCTTCATCAACTCCAACCATCGTCTTTGCCTCATGTTCAGCTCTTTCTGCGTGAACACATACTTCAAGCTTTTGTAGTCAGTAAAGATCTCCACACGCTCTCCGTATAAGTAATGTTTCTATAACTTGAGTGCAAAGATCACCGCAGCTAACTCTAGATCATGGGTAGGATAATTCCTCTCATGAGTCTGTAATTGTCTAGATGCATAAGCAATCACTTTTCCATGCTGCTGTAGGACACATCCTAGCCCCTTCCCAGAAGCATCGCTGTATATGGTAAAACCTCCAGAACCTGAAGGTAATGACAGAACTGGAGCGGCCGTCAGCCTCCTCTTCAGCTCCTCAAACGCTGCCTGGCAGTCCTCTGACCAGATGTACTCTGCGTCCTTCTGCGTCAGCTTCGTCATGGGTTCAGCTATCCTAGCAAAGTCCTGGACGAACTTTCTATAATAGCCTGCTATACCCAGAAAGCTCCTGATCTCTGAAACTGACGTCGGGGCCTTCTACGTCTCAACTGCAGCAATCTTCTTGGGATCCACCGAGATTCCATCTCCAGTGACTACATGGCCGAGAAACTCCACTCGGTCTAAAAAGAACTCGTACTTCGGCAATTTGGCAAACAATCTCTTCTGCCTCAGAATCCCCAAAACTATCCGCAAGTGCTCTGCATGCTCCTCTGGCGTCTTCGAGTATACCAGGATGTCGTCGATAAACACTACGACGAACTTATCCAGATACTGGTGAAATATCTTATTCATCAAATTCATAAAGATAGCTGGCACATTTATGAGACCAAATGGCATCACCAGAAACTCGTACTGCCCGTACTTCGTGTTGAACGCCGTCTTCTGGATGTCTGCTGGCCTAACCTTCATCTGGTGGTACCCGGATCTCAAGTCTATCCTGGAAAACACCTTCGCCCTGCTCAACTGGTCGAACAAATCATCTATCCTGGGCAGAGGATATTTGTTCTTGATGGTGATGGCATTCAACGCCCGGTAGTCAATACACAACCGGACTGTACCATCCTTCTTAGGCACAAAGAGCACTGGCGCTCCCCATGGAGAAGCACTGGATCGAATGAAACCCTTTTTCAACAGGTCATCAATCTGCTCTTTCATCTCTACTGCCTCCTTGGGATTCACTCTATAGCAAGCCTGGAATACTGGTGGTGAACCCGGCACTAAATCTATGGTAAACTCCACATCTCTGTCAGGCGGAAGCCCTGGAAGATCCTCTGGGAATACATCCATAAACTTCCTAATGATAGGGTGTGGCGGTGCTACGTCCCCAACTGTCGCACAACAGTTCGGCTCTAGGCTGATCTCTGGCCCTGTCCTCCTGACACTGAATGGTGCTGTGCCTGGGGGACTGAACAAAATACTATCCTCATGACAGTCTATAGATGCATGGGCATAGCTAAGCCAGTCCATCCCCAATATGATATCATAACCGGGGAGTGGCATCACAAAGAATCGTCCTCTGAACTCTCTCCCGACTATAAAAATAGAACATCTATAGATAGATCTAATAGGTACTGGTCCTCCTTCCGTCATCACTCCACTAATCTCCGTAGTAGGTGTAGCTACTAGATGATGTTTATGCATAAACTCTAATGACAGGAAGCTATGAGATGTACCAGAATCAAACAAACATACAGCTAAAAAAGTATGCAAATAAACATGACATGTGATGACGTCAGCTAAGTAATCCGGCTCCGAAATCTGCTCCGTCTCCGGCTCAAGGGCTAGGCTATAAACCTTCCCCTGAGGTCCCTTCTGCTGCTGCAGATGCTGCCCAAACCTCTGCTGCTGAGTCAGAAGCGGTCCTCTAGTCTTCGCTACTGGGCACTCTCGAAGCTGATGGGTGGCAGACCCACAAGCTAAATACTGACCCAACCTCTTCCTACAGACGAAAGAGTCGTGGCCTACCCTCTTACAGAAAGTACATAAGGTTCCCTTCTGTTGCTGCTGCCGGGGTCCCGGGGCTCTAACTGGCGGGGTCGGGTGATGTGATGTAGGGGACGGTAAGTCTGCTGGGGCGGCGTCGGTGCTCTCTACTGGAAAGCCTGACGCTTGGACGGTCCCTCATAATGTACAGAAGCCGGCCTCTTGCATGACAGAAGACGCTCCTCGATGCTCCGGGCCAATTCTAGGCTCTGGTAGTAGTCAGTCGTACCGTTCGCCACTATAAGAATGCCAATGTCTGGAACTAGACCGTGGCAAAACCTACGGGTTATCTCCTCTGGCGAAATGGCTCAGGCGACTAAACTCTGCTGCATACTCGTCCACAGAACGGTTCTCCTGCTGGATGTTCTGAAATCGTAGCCCCATGGCTACTCTAGTAGTGGTCGAGAAGAATTTCTTCTTGAACTGGGTCTTGAACTGGTCCCAAGTGGCTCTTCCTCTCGCAAATAACGGCTCATTTCGGAACCAGACTCCTGCCAAGTCTATCAGCAGAAATCCCGCTACCTCGACCTGGAGGTCACCCGGCATCCTGACTCCTAGGAGCTTCCTCTCTACTGAATCTAGCCAGTCATCTGCTACTACGATGCCCTCAGTTCCTGAGAACTCCTTAGGATTCAGACCCATGAAGTCCTTGATCGTCCCCGCTCTCTGTCGTGGCTCTACAGGTGGTGGGACCACGGGATGTCCCTCAGAACGCTCCATGCTCTGGCGGAGTAGGGTAGTCTGCTCCTGATGGGTTGTTAGGAACCCCTGGATCATAGTGAGCAGCTGGTTCCCGTCGAGTGTGACGGAAGCCTGGGTAGGTATGATGATAGGGGGTGGTGGAAGTATCGGGGCCTGCTGGAACTGGGATGTGGAAGGTGGTGGAGGCATCTGGGTCTGTGGATCTGTAGAGTGGGGGAATGTGGTAGGTGGAGGTGGGGGTGTATCAGTCAACTGGTCAGCTGACTGGATAGGGAGTGCACCATTCTCAGGTGTAACATACTGGGACGAACGAGTAAGCACCATCTAATAAAAGTAAAAAGGACTTATAAGGACTTGTTTAAAGTAAGCAATCATAGACAAGAAAATCTAATTATAATAGCAAACATGTGATGTTTTTCTTATGTTGCAATCCTAGCATTCCTCTAGATGTTCTAAGCGTCATTCCTAATGTTGTCTAATTACCTTAAGTTCCTAATTGCAGGCATGCTTGGTACAATAATGTAACCAAACAATTTAGTCAGGGATCTGCATGGGCCACCACTAAAAACATGTCACGACCCGCTACCCAAATTATTGGGCCAGGCCGAGTCATGCGCAGCCTACGTTGAGATAAAACGTAGTAAGCTGTTTCTAAAGACAACGGGATAAGACAAAATGTGCTAACAGTTCTATAAGTGAAAAAAAGTCATAAATGCTCCAAACATAAAAGTCGTCTCATATAGTAAAATGTCCAAAGTACAAGTGATCTGAAATATAAAACTGGATACATGTCCAGTTACAAAATATGTAGCCTAATACATGACTACACTAAAAAGTCTAAAGCAAAAGGCAACTAGGTGAGGTTCCCCGCAGGAATATCCTCGTAAAGCAAAGCCGGGTCCTCGGCAGTATCTCTATAGTATGTGTCGCAGAGTAACTCCTCCTCCTCCTCCTCAGTAAGAACACCTACAACGTTATCCTGTCAGGACGGAAGCAAGTACTGGTTCTAGCAAACTAAATATACTAAACATGAACAAGAATGTAATAAACTGGAATCATGGCATATCATGGGTTAATTAGTTCTGTTTAGAAATTAACAACATGTAGTTTAAAAGTTTAAAACCGTAGCATGTACGTGAATCGGTCAATAGGTGAATAGGATGTACAACGGTACATATCAAGTTTTCTGGCATGCACATACGTGCACGAATGGCATCGGTGTATATCCATACACAAACGCGGGATCAGAACATACGGCAAGGTCACATATAGAATGTCACCGAGCGCGGTAAATACATACGGAGAAGGGGGTCATGTTCACGTACAATACTAACAGTTTTCCCTTAACCCGTTATTTAAACATGTGAGAGATATGAAATACTGTATAAACATGGTGGAGACTAAAAGTAATACAACATGTAAAGTTCTAACTTGCTACCCCAAGGATCAGCATTTAACATGGTGAATAAATCACAGTTTATTGTTATAGCAGTATGTAAAGTTTGTAGAAAGTATTTGCCTCTAGCAAAGCAAAACAAAACAAGCTGCGATAAAAGTGCTATGGATGTCCGGTAACTCGTCACTGTAGAAGTAAATGCAATAACTTAGTTTTTACACTAAGCTAAAATGCTAAGACACTAATCTGTAAAACACGACTTATGACAGGGCACCTAGCCAAAATGATGATTCTGACATAGGAGACCAATGTGGGGTGACACACTACTTTAACTAACTTTCTAGGGTCTTTACACTAGTGAGGGGTAGGGTTCAACACAGCTAAAACTCAAAATAACACAGAAAGCTACAAGTCGTAATTAATCAATAAATAAATCGAATGATCGTTGTGTTCTAACAATTTTTGAGATAGACAAAAAGTCTAGTTGTACTTAAAGTAAAGTACCAAAAGATCTTTGCTAATTATAGAAATTTATTATAATTTTTCTGGAATTTATAAACCAGTACAAGTATTTTATAAAAATCAGTTTTCCTAAGTATACAGAAAATGAGTTTTGGTTCCATAAGCCAAACTAGTGGCAAAACTGTAATTTAAATACTACAAAAATTATACTAAATTAGCTAAATTAACATAGTATTTAAATACTATTTTTTCCAGAATTTTAGCAGTACTTTAAGTATTTTTAGAAATCCAAAAATAGCATTGCACATAATTGAAATTAAATAATTAATTATCTGCGTATTTTGTCCATGTATATAATTTGAACCAAAGTTCAAATACAGGACCCAAGGCCATGAATCAAGTCCAATATGACTTGTACAGGTCTTGAATGTGTGAAAACATATTTGGGCCCAAAAACCCATACTAGACTTGGACACCAAACGGTTGCAGTAATTTAAATACACTAAAATATAAATTGGTAAAAATGCAAAATAAATATTAATATATATATGCATCGTGAAAATATACATACATATGTTAAAATTACATATATATATATATATAAGGAAAATATTTAATTTATAAAGTATATATATATACAAATAATGTATACATATACATATAATAATATATATATATATAATAAAAAAAATTATATAATAATATATATATACACAAGAAAATATATACATATATATATGTACATATGTGTACATAATACATATATATATAAAGTACTAAAAATGAAGTATATATATATATATATATATATATATATATATATATATATATATATATATATATATATATATATATATATAAATATATATATATATATATATATAATATATATATATATATATATATATATATATATATATATATATATATATAAGAAAAAATAGTATATATATATATACATAATATAGTATATATAATAATACATATATTTATATACAAATATATGTATACATATATATAATTATATATATAAAACAAAACAAAAAGAAAAAGAAAAAAGGAAAAGAAAAAGGAAAACAACACAGGAGCTCGAACTCAGCCCACTGTGCACGCAGGGGGGGGGGGATTTTAGCTAGGTCGGGCTGGCCAGGGGGTCAGCCCGAGCTCTGCGTTAGGGATTAGGTTTAGGTTAGTTTTATTAGGTTTTTAAGTGTTTAAAAATGATAAAAAAAATATAGTACAGTCCTGTGTCATGACAATTAGGGACACAGGTATTCTCGTGTCCTAGTCCAGCACGATACGCACGGGTCGATTTCGTCGTGTCCAAACTCACCACTAGGTTCGCCAGGACGCGGCGAACAATATAGACCCAACACGAGACACGCCCGACACGAGAAGACAATGCTACTCACGTGTCCGACTTGCTGGGGGTGGGTTCGAGCATTCTGGCCGACGGAGTAGGCGTCGGGGCGGTGGCGGAGTGGTGGCGATCGACTCAGCTCGCTGCGGCGAACTCGTCGACGGCGGTGGTTGGCGGTGAGAGTCGTCGGTGGGGCTGAACGGGGACTCGCCGGAGTTAGGGTTAGGTCTAAGGTTTTCGACGAAGACGAGAGGCTCCGGTGGTTGTGGTGGGGTGTAGAGCTAGGGTTTGGGTCTGGGGAAGAAGGGGGGTTTATTTATAGGGGTTTAGGGCGGTGGATTGGCCAGAGTCGGCCGGGAAACGCGGGTCGTCGTCGGCATGGCAGTCGTCGGGGGTGGATGAGCCAGAGGAGAGAGAGTGAGTTCGTGGGGGGGGGGGGGGGGGGGGGGGGGGGGGGGGGGGGGGTTTGGGTAGTTAGCAAATTGGCCCCCATAGTTTAGGAAATTACAGGAAGGCCTTAACCGAGTCTAAATGTAATTAAGAATTTGTATTTCACATTTTAAAACATTTAATAAATTACAAACTGATATAAAAACAATCCTAAAAATTACAGAATGATATTAAAACATTTTAGAAAATTGCAAATTGATATTTTTAGTATTAAAACTCATTTAAAAATTATTTAAAAATTCTAGAAAAATTTCTAAAAATCCTAATAATTATTTTAAGGCTAAATATGACATTAAAATTAAATTAACATTAATTAAAATAAATTTGAAAAAAATAGGGGCTTACACTTCCATACGCCTGCACGTAAGGTGAGTGATAATCTTGTAAAGAAAATTACAGCATGCAATGGGTCGAAAATCTGCCAGTGAGGTCGCTCCCTCCTTCTTAGGAACCAGCATCAAGAATGTGTGGTTCATCTCCTTCAGGAGCTTGCCCGCCACAAAGAACTCCTGGACCGCCGCCAGAACCGGGGCCTTAAGCACCTCCTAGTGCCGCTTAAAGAACCCTGAAGAGAAGCCGTCAGGTCCTGGAGCTTTGTTAGGATTAGCCTTCATAACTATGTCTTCCACCTCCTCCATCCTCACAGGAGCCAAAAGCAGACTGTTCCCATGGCGGGTCACCCGTCTCTTCGTGACAATAGCTGAGAATGTGCTAGTGTAGTCCGTCTGCTGATATAAGTCAGTGTAAAATCTGACGGCCTCCTTCTGAATCTCCACCGGGTCCCCCACGAGGCGACCCTCAGCATTCAGAAGTCTGGGGATACTGTTCCGGTGCTGACGGGTGTGGATCACATCATAGAAGAATTTGGTACAGCGGTCTCCATCTTTAAGTCAGGTACATTTGGCCCTCTGGGCCGTACTGATCTCCTCCTGCAGTCTCATGGTGCTGACCTCCTCTATCAAGATCTTCTCCATAGCCGTCAGCTCCCCATTCATAATGTCAGCTTGGAGGGCCTCCTGGGTGACCCAAAGCTCGGCTTTCTTATCCGCCAGAGAGGTCCGCGGTCTCGTCTTCACCCATCCCCTGATGGCCCACTTGAGTTGCTTTAGTTTGTGTACCATACAAAACTGGGCCGTGCCTTCCCGGAAATGGTGCATCTCTCCCATAACCGCCTCCTCATATCCAGCCGACAAGTACCAACTGTTGTTATATCGAAATGGCCTCGACCTCAGAGTGGCTCTCTCGCAGAGGCCCACCGGATAGGAGAATGATCGCTAGTACCCGCCGCAAGGCCTTCCGCCACCGAGTTCGGGAAACACCTGAACCACTCACTATTGCCCAAGGCCCGATCCAGCTGACAAGCAATCCGATTGTGAGTAGCCTTGTTGTGCCAGGTCCATATATGTCCAGTCCGCTCCAGCCCTCGCATCCCTGACCTAAGCAGACACCTCTGGAAGTCATATAAAATCGGATCTGGGACAGGTCAACCACCCACCTTCTCTTGACGGAGCAGCATGGCATTGAAGTCCCCCATAATGAGCAGGGGAAGATGCATATTGTCCGCCAGAAGACCCAGCTGCACAATATCCTCCCACAGAGCCTTCCGGAGTCTCCTATCATTATGCCCATATACAGCTCCCAGGATGAACCGGAACACCCCTTTGTTCTCGAAGGTGATGCCAATGAGTTGCTCTGATTTGTGGATCTACACCCCCTCCCAGCTACCTTTGTTCTACCTAACCAGATCCTTGCCATATCACAAAGATCTAAGTTATGGATATGATCCCAGTCTGCCGGAGTCCTACGTGAAAGCATAGCGGCCCTTCTAATCTTCGTCTCCAGTAGGATAGCAATGTCACACGCCTCTCTTCTCAAAACACCTCCAATCTCCCTCCATCGCCCAATGGAACACCCCCCTAATGTTCCATGTTAGGACCGACATCTAAATAAAAGGGGGGTTCCCCTGGAACTCGTCTGGATCGACACTCGAGGGAAGTGTCTCATCCGCCTTATCAATGACTGCATCTACCATGGAGGAAGGGGCAATATGGGCCAGGATCCTGCTTAGAGTGAGAGTCCAGTCAGGATTGTCTTCCGACTGGTCGTCCATATCCCTCGTCCGAGGGATATCCTCCCGTGAAGCCGGAGCGTGTCTTTTCCTGCTGCTGTAAACCTGGATCGCCTGGGAGGTCTCTGTCACCCTCTGACCACTACCAGCCGCGCTCATACCCCTGGTCACGATGATCCTCTGTGGCCTGAACGGGACCAGCGCCACCTGCGTGCTCTCCTGTCTCGTCGGTGATCCTGACTCTTGCCTCCTATCAACCTCCATTCCTGTGTCCTCCTCCATATGTCTGACTGGCTCCGTCTCCCCAGGCAGTTGGCTGGGGGCCGACTCCTTCCCATGAGCTTCCGTCCGAGTCACCTGTGGCCTGGCAGTCTCATTCCCCTTGTATTTGCACCCACTGGAAGTGTGTCCAAAGCACTCACATCCAGAACACATTGGGGGGACCCAGTCATACTCCACCGCCTGTGTAAGAACCTCCCCAGACGGTACCTGATACTCAAGCTTACTCGGCAGCTCCGAGCCCGCCTTGATCTCTATGAAGACCCTAGCATACATCAGTCTGGTGTGAAAGGTGGTGGCCTCGTCTGCTTTGATCGGCTTCCCCACAAGACTGGAAAGTCTCATGAGAAGCGGGATACTCCAGTACTGTACAGGGAACTCAGGGAATCTAACCCAGATGGGGATGGCGTTCAGCACCTCCTTCTCACATCGAAGCTACGGCATCCACTCCTTCAGGATAATGAGCCTCCCATCAAATGACCACGGCCCTCCCTGTAATATCCTGGACACATCCTCCGCTAACCCAAATTTAACATAATAGAACCCGTTCTCCCGAGAGAAGAATTCCATGCTACCTTTGGGTCGCCAGACCCGCTCCGCATATCTCCGAATTTGGCCATAGAACGGCTTGTTCCCTAACACATAAAGCACTAGAGTGTTCTTCCAGAATTCGGACACCACCGCTATTTCTTCGGCGGGAAAGTACGCCCGTAGACCTCCTCCAACTACCATCGGTGGGACAAACTCTATCGACAACGGGCTTTTCGCAGCCACCGGCGTGCAAACCTCTTTCCATGAACGAGGTCTCTGCTCCTCAACATGCGTCCTGATCGGGGGGTTCACAGGACGCTAGTCTGTTCTACCGGTATCTGTCGCAATCCCCTTAGCCTTCTCGGCCGCCGTCGCCTTCGGCCGCCAACCCGGGACAGATCGCACCATGCCTCCCCCACGGCGCCGGGAATCCATAGCACCGGTCAAGGGTCGATTCCCATGATTTCCTGGCCCCCGCCCTTCCCGAACCTTGGAACTGTGCCCCCCTTCGTCCTCTAGTCCGTCTTCTCGTCACAGTCTGCCAGCCGGCATCTCCAGTGTTATCCCCTCCGGACCCGAACTCAAAGACGGGGACATCTCCACCGGAAGTGTCGCCACCGCAGCCGTCCGACCCCTCCCCGCCTGGAAAGGTCCCTCCTCCACCACCCGTCCCCCCCCCCCTCGCGTGGGGGGACTCCGTCGCTGCTGCCCGCTCGGAGGCCGCTGCCCCCGCTGCCGCCAGCCCCCCCCCCCCCCCCCCCCCCCCCCCCCCCCCCCGCCTGGGGGGTTCCCGATGCCGCCGCCTCCTGACCCCCCCCCCCCCCCCCCCCCGCCTGGGGGGGTCCCGATGCCGCCTCCCCCTGAGCCCGCCCCCTGAGCCCCCCCGCCTGGGGGGGTCTCGCCACCGCCTCCCGACCCCCCCCCCCCCCCCCCGCGAGGGGGGTTCCCGTTTCTCCGGTCGGCTGGGCCGCCCGTGGGACGCCCGCCCCCTCCCGCCCCTCCCGGCCGGCGCGGCCCCCTCCCCGCGAGCGGATCGGGTGGTCGGGGGGGAGGGGAAGGTGGTAGCGTGGATGCCCTAGCCGCTGGGTGCCCGATCGCCCGATCGCCCGATCGCCCATGTCTTATATATATATATATATATATATATATATATATATATATATATATATCAGAGTAAAATTGTTTATTACCTCCACATAATGCAATTTCATCTCAAACACCAATACATACATAGTAGTCTACGAGAATTCCTATTTCAATGATTAGATAACACGTAACTAGAAAAGCCGTTTTCATATTAGTATTGCCATGGTGTACTGTGATCCATTCCGATAAGATTCTATTCTAGATTGTTGATATTGTAGGAGAGATTTATGCTTTCATCATGTGGTTGCAATTGCATAGTTGTTGCGAGCTAGTGAGACTCGGTCATCATTCGATCGAATTGTTATGTTTGTAGGTACTGTAAGGTATGGTGGGCTTGCTCCAAAAGAAACCGTCGTTGGATCGAGATCTAGAGAGAGAGGCAACTCGTCCATACATAACATAGTTCCAGATCTTAAGGGTGGCACATGATGTCAGTATATATATTTCATCCTGACTTCATGTAGTCAAGATTGATTTTCAGTACTTAAAATCTTATATTTGTGTGTTAGCATCATAACCCAATTCATATCGATCACGCCATTTGGCAATTTAAATGTGACACGTACCCAAAGACCTTCTTCCGAAAGTACACTATCAGATTCCCACCTCGAGGCCTATTTAAGCAAGAACAATATCTAGCTAGGCAATTAATACAAGAGATCGAGATCGAGCGCGGAGAAACATATACAAGAATTAATGGATTCCTCGACCATGAAGATGTTTTTCGTGACAGCGCTCCTGTTGAGTGCAGGCGGAGGAGCACTCGTGAACGCTGGAACATCATCTTGCGGTTCCGAAACTTTTACTTTCGGGGACGCATTTTCTCAAAATCTGGGCGTCGTTCACAGGGCGCTGGCGACTAAGGCGTCGGAGTCCATGGGTGAGACAGTTTTTGCTGATAGCAGCCCCGTCTCCGGCAGTGCAAGTTGCGCCGTAGGTCTGTCAAAGCAGCAGTGTGTTCAGTGCATCGACCAGGGCTTCAGCTACGTATTCGAAGAGTCGCCCTGCGGCAACACTCAGAAGGCAAATATCGACGGCACAAACTGCGTTTTCAGTTGGGCTCCGATGTATTAGTTCCAGATCGAGCTCCATTGTTGGTTTGAAGCCTTGATGCTATGCACCTCCCCCTCTCCTCCTGCTACTTTCTGCCTAGCTACATGTTGTGTGTGTGTGTGTGTGTGAGCTTTCATTTCTGCATGTTACTCCTTTCTTAAACATAGGATTTGCCGAGTGACATTGGTCAGCTGATCAGTTGGGTAAACCGGTCTTTTAGACCATAGTTCTGGTCCTCCTTTCGATTATTTTCATTTTGTATTTTCTCTAGTTGGAGTGTTTAGGGATATCTCCCTATCTTTTGTAGGCTGTATGGGCTATCTCCCTATGCCAAGTATTTTCTGATATTTTAATAAAGGCTACGGCCCCACATGTACGTGGTTGACAAAAAAAAAAAAAAAAAAAAAAAAGGAACTTAAAGCAATTTTTAATAAAAATTGTATACTTAAAATTTAAATAAGATGGTACTAGTATAGAAAATCATTATATCAAATACTTACGGCCATATTCCTAGATGTCCTATCTCCTTCTCTCATTTGGCTTTTGCTAACGATATTCTTCTCTTTGGGAAATGCTCTCTACATAACATTCTCCAAGCCAAAAACATTATCCAAACATTTGAGCAATGGTCTGGCCAACGTATCAACTTTGATAAATTATCAATCTTCTTGGAAAACAGACCCATATATGTGTCACCTTTATCGCAGCATGTTGGGTGTCAAAGCTATGATATCCTCTGCAAAATATCTTGGCCACAGGATCCTACAATCCAAAAAGAGAACAAATACCTATTCTGATTTTCTTAATAGTAGCAGTTGTAAACTCAAAGGGTGGAAAAGGAGTTGTCTTTCTCATGCTGCTCGTACTGTTTTAATCAAATCAACACTCTCATCCATACCCACCTATTACCTCTCTTCCTATCTTGTCCCAAAGAAAATCACAAACACTATTTCCAAACATCAAAGGGGTTTTTGGTGATAATAACAAGAGAAAGCTTCACTACACTTCTTGGTCTACTTTCACTAAACCATAGTTCATTGGCATTCGTGATCCTCATATCTCAAATTTGGCCCTCATACTTAAATTGACTTGGCAGTTCCTTACTGATAGACACTCAATTTGGGTCCAGCTTCTAAAGAGTAAATACCTTAGCTCTTTATCTTTTTGGTCTGTCACACCATCATCCTCTGCATCATGTGTTTGGACCAGTCTTCTGATTAGTAGAGAGTTTCTACATGGTAACATCATTTGGTCTGTTGGTGATGGCTCTCATATAAATATTTGGAGAGATCCTTGGGTGCCTGGACTGCCAGAGTATCGAGTGTTAGGTTATCCGTTTGCAAAGGAGTGGGTTACTACTGTTAACAAGCTCATTAACAAAGAAACATTCATCTGGAATGTAAACTTGTTGCTTATGCTTTTTCCTTTTCATGAAGCTGAAGCTATAATGAACATTCCTGTCACTCCCCGATCCCGATATACGTAATCTTCATGAATTCTGTAGACGGTATCCGTATTTAGCATGTGCATAAATTTTGTCTATTATTTATTAATGATGGCATGTAGCCTTTTTAGCCTTATCATTAGTGGAAGTGGTTAGGGATTAGGGTTTTCTTAAACCAACCCAACCCCTATTTAATATCTCTTCCTCACTCTCTCTCTTCATTCACTCCTCCATTTATTTTTCTCAACTACCACTCCACAGGCAAGTACAACTTGCTCAAAAGTGGAGATTAGTGTATTTTTCCTTTCTTGATTTTTACTCGATTTTATTTGTCTACATTGTTCATCTCTTCATTTTCTACAAGTTTAGTTCTTGAAATCTTTGATTTTAATGGCAAGATTTGTGTAGATCTAAGTTCCTAAAATCTAGGGTTTTATGGGTTTTCATGGTTTTGATCTATCAAACTTGGCTATTTTCGAAAACCAATGGTCCTATATATGTTGTAGGAATTTTGATTCTACACAGTTTTGACCTTTGTAAAGTTAGATTCCGATCTGTTTGGAGGAAGTTATGGCCGAAACAACATTTGGGTTATCCGTGGTTCGCCTACGCAGGCTCTGGCAGGGAAGATGAGCAGTTCCCAGCCGCAGGAGCAAGCAGCCGCATGAGCATTGCAGCCGCATGTGCAATTCTGTCACGCCCCAGAACCAGAATACTGGAGAGCGGGGGAATGACTCAGCCAGCTACGTATTACGGGTAGATGAATACCGTATAATACGATCAATGCTATCTAAAAGACAAGGGGGTGCATACTACATGAAAGTCTCGCTATGGTCACTTCACATCTATTGTCTCAATCATTCAAACAAGAAGCAATAACAGAGAACATTTAAGATAAAGCAATAAGGCGTCCCAAACGCTTAGTCAAAATGTTCTTGAGATCTGGCTTTACAAAACATAGCCAGATGATATAGCAACATATACACAATTGTTATCAGCTGCAGTCTGACTTAATTACAATTATGTAAAAGTAAGTGCAAGACTATCCGACTAACATGTCGGTGCCAAGCGGCAAAATGTAAAGTAATTAACAAAACGAGCGGGGAAGTAAGGAATCCACTCGAGTCCTCCTGCGATCATTCCTCTAGTATTGACCATCTTGGAGGTAGAGGTAAGTTGAGTCCTCGGGAACCGGCTCTAAATCTGGCCATGCAAAACCAGAGAGGTTAGACCTCTAATAGCAAGTACCGCAAGGAAGCACGATAAGAGGAGTTAAAACCAGTAATAAGAGAATAGGATATATAGATCTCTGCTTGCTACTAGGATTCACATAATGTCACGACACTTCGATCCAACCTCCCAACCAAACAAGGACAGAGGTTGGCCCGTCATGTCTCGACACTCTGATCATCTTAGTTAGTTAACAGAGTAGGTACAGTACACAAACAAATCAACTTAAACGGCCATCCAACTCGTACGGCTTACTACTGTGAGTCCCAAGTTATCCTGGAATTATGCAATAAGGATTTCTCAGTTCTTACTATGGGCAAGCAAGGCTAGTCTATCCAATCAATCAATTGCGCCAATCATGAATTAGACGAGTCCCAGCGGGACGCCCATCATCAATATACAATATACAATAATATAAGCAGATACCGCTCCCTGCCCGTACGGCAGAATTACAGTATCTGTGGGAACCAGCCAGCCTGTTGGGCGCTAATAGTCCCAAAGAGGGCTGCCATGTAAGAACTCGAAAATCCATACTCTCCATGCAATCATTATTTTATTTAACTTAGTAGCTTCTATGTTAAGTAAAATTCTATGCCGTGGATCATGGTCATTCAGAATGAGTACTTCCGTACAAAGTACGATATGTCCAACTCTACAACGATACCCGTGCGGCTAGGTTGTAGGTCTTACATAGCATAATGCAACAATTAAAACTAACCATGGAATAATCATGCCTTGACCATAGAGTACACATGCTGCTTTCGTGAAATAAATAAATAAATTGTAGCCTGCATGTATCTATATATCAATATTTGGGATTGGCCAATCGATTGCAAATATGAACGTGTCTTATTCCATTTAATTTAATAAGACGACTAGCCAGTCTCTTAGTTCCATCTAGGAACGCATGATCAATAATTAATCAAGATAACAATCAATGTTAATTAATGCCAAATTCGGGAAATAAAAATTGGAAAAATAAATAATGATTGGGAAATAAATAATCTCATGCACTGTGGGAAATGATTGGGAAATAAATAATATCATGCGCCTGAGGGAAATGATTGAGAAATAAATAATCTCATGCGCTGTGGAAAGGATTGGAAAATAAATAATATCATGCGCCTGAGGGAAATGATCGGGAAATAAATAATCTCATGCGCTGTGGAAATGATTGGAAAATAAATAATATCATGCGCCTGAGAGAAATGATTGGGAAATAAATAATATCATGCGCTGTGGAAATGATTGGAAAATAAATAATATCATGCGCTTGAGGGAAATGATCGGGAAATAAATAAGCTCATGCGCCTGTAGAAAATAAATATCATGCGCTGTGGGAAAGGTTGGAAAATAAGTAATCTCATGCGCCTGTGGGAAATGATTGGAAAATAAATAAGCTCATGCGCCTGAGGAAGAAAGATTCATGCGGCTGGGACTGTTCTTCTTCTCCAAATTTCTGAGAACAGAACCATGTAAGAGAACCATGAAAGCCATTGCTTCCAAGCTCCATAAATCCTTCATCCCAAGCCCAAATATAGACTTTCATAGGTCAAAATTGGGTAGAACGAAATTCTCTACAACATGGAATCATCAAAACTTGAAGATAACAAAGTTTACTAGATCAAAACCTAAAAAATCCGAAAAATGTATCAAACTTAGATCTACAACAAATAAGCCATGGAAATTGAAAATGCTAAGTACTAAAGAGACTTAGAATCAAATAAGAAAGATGATGGAACAATAATAATGGGGATCCATCATGAAGCAAGTTGGCACTTGCCTTGCTCTCCTTGGTTGGTGGGAGAGTTATGAGGAAGAAGAAGAGAAATGAGAAGAAGAAATGAAGAGAGAGAAAGGGTTTGGGGCTTTAAATGGGGTGGTGGTAGGTGGGGGTTTATTTTGGTTCATGATGAACCAACATAATTAAACCAATCTGAGCCGAACCCATAGCAAAGCTAAAGCAGAGTATAAAAGCAGAAAATAAAGTACAGAAATGAAATTACAGGAAATTAATTAACATAAAATGAAAGAAATTTAAATATAGAGCAATACATGATAAATATAAACTATTTACATTTAAACAGTACATGCATTCTAAAAATACGTATTCTGGAAATAGAAAGTGACATCTCTACCCTCCTTAGAAAAATTTCGTCCTCGGAATTTCAGATCCAAGCATGATAGAAATATCGAAGCTAAACTAATCTAAGTATAAATAATTGAGTAAGCAATCATTCTACAATGATAATAACAAGTAATGTATCTACATCTAACAATCTACAATATTAAGCAATTCTACTTATAAGGTGACAAACATGAGGAGTTAAGACAATCAAGGTATACAGAAGGAAATATACCTTGTGAGTCAAACAGGTGCGGATACCGTGATCGGATATCATCCTCATGTTCCCACGTTGACTCTCCTAAAGAGTGATGACCCCAAGCAACCCGGACAAGGTTAATTGTTCGATTCTTGAGTATCTTCTCTCTTCGGTCCAAAATAGACACAGGCTGTTCCTCGTAAGATAGGTTGGTACCAACAACCAGCTCAGAATGATCAAGGACATGGCTTGGGTCCGATACATACCTTCGCAACTGAGATACATGAAACACGTTATGCACCTCTCATAACGAAGGTGGAAGGGATAAACGATAAGCAACATCGCCTATCCTCTCAAGGATAATAAATGGGCCCACGTATCGGGAACTCAACTTCCCGCGAATGCCAAATCTAATGACCCCACGGGTAGGTGAGATCTGCAAGAATACGTAGTCCCCAACAGAAAACTCTAGCGACCTACGATGCTGGTCCGTCCAATGACGATGCCGATCCTGCGCAACTCGAAGTCGCTCTCTAATTCCTTTAATCACTTCCACTGTCTGAATAATCATCTCCGGGCCTAACATCTTTCTCTCCTCGATATCGTCCCATGCTAGTGGCGACCTACACTTTTTACCAT
Organism: Iris pallida; assembly: GCA_029216955.1. Taxonomy (NCBI): domain Eukaryota; kingdom Viridiplantae; phylum Streptophyta; class Magnoliopsida; order Asparagales; family Iridaceae; genus Iris; species Iris pallida. The sequence goes on from JANAVB010010799.1 coordinate 10,211,711, forward strand.
ATAGTGCTTCAAATGGCGCCATCTGGATACTGGCTTGATAACTGTTGTTGTATGAGAACTCGACCAAGTGTAGGTGGCTCTCCCAAGATCCTCCAAAATCTAGGGTGCAAGCTCGCAACATGTCTTCTAAAGTCTGAATTGTTCTTTCTGATTGCCCGTCCGTCTGTGGATGGTAAGCCGTGCTAAATCTTAACTTGGTATCCAAGCTATGATGTAAGCTCTTCCAAAAATGTGATGTAAAACGGGTATCTCTGTTTGACACAATACTGACTGGGACCCCATGCTGTCTGACTATCTGCTGCATATACAACTCTGCCAACTTTTTTGTAGATTGCCCTACTCTGAAAGGAAGAAAGTGTGCCACCTTAGTAAGCCGATCTACTATCACCCAAATAGCATCCTTACCACTTGGTGATCTCGGTAAACCGGTCACAAAGTCCATTGTAATATGTTTCCACTTCCATTCCGGGATAGGAAGCGGTTGCAATAATCCAGCTGGCCTCTGCTGCTCTGCTTTCACTTGCTGACATACCAAGCAACGGGAAATAAATCTAGCTATCTCCCTCTTCATCCCGTTCCACCAGAAGTGCTGCTTGATATCTTGGTACATCTTGGTCCCTCCAGGGTGTATAGAATACTGAGAATTATGAGCTTCTGCCATAACCTCATGTCTGATATCTCCTCTAGGCACACATAGACGTGACCCAAACCTAAGTGTACCATCTTCATGAATTCTCATCTCCTTTCTGAGTCCTGACTCACATTTTGCTCTAAGCTTCTGAATCCTTGGGTCTTGTGCCTGAGCTGCCTTGATCCTATCTACCACGTTGGATTGATCTTATAGACTCGCCAGAACTCCTACATCACTAGAAAGTATAACCTCGATGCCCATCTCCTGAAGGCCTTCTAAAATATGCCTCTGTGTTGTTAACATAAATGTGCCGCCTCTCGTGCTGAGAGCATCTGCTACCACATTAGCCTTGCCTGGATGATATTGAAGCTCCACGTCGTAATCCTTGATCAACTCCAACCATCTTTTCTGCCTCATGTTCAGCTCCTTCTGAGTAAAGATGTACTTCAGACTTTTGTGGTCTGTGTACATGTCCACTCGATTACCATATAAGTAATGCCTCCATAGCTTCAAAGCAAATACTACTGCTGCCAACTCCAAGTCATGAGTCGGGTAATTCTTCTCGTGGTCTCGAAGCTGCCTAGATATATACGCTATCACCTTTCCATGCTGCATGAGGACACATCCAAGTCCTTTACCTGATGCATCACAATAAACGGTAAAACCTCCGGGTCCAACTGGTAATGTAAGAATATGCGCTGATATCAACTTCTGCTTCAGATTCTCAAATGATGCCTGGCATTCTGCCGACCAGACGAATGGTACATCTTTCCGTGTCAAGCGGGTCATAGGTGCTGAAAGCCTCGCAAAGTCTGATACAAACCTTCTGTAATATTCTGCCAATCCCAAGAAACTCCGTACATCTGCTACGGTCTTGGGTACTGGCCAACTTTCCACTGCTTCTACCTTCTTGGGATCAACTGCTACTCCAGCTCCAGATATGATATGACCCAAAAATGAAATATGATCCGACCAAAACTCACATTTGCTGAGCTTGGCATACAACTGGTTCTCTCTCAGAACCTGTAACACTTTTCTGAGGTGGTCTTCATGCTCCTCTTCACTGGCAGAATATACGCAAATGTCGTCAAGAAATACAACGACAAACTAATCTAAGTATGGCATAAAGATACGGTTCATTAAATCCATAAAGATTGCTGGAGCATTGGTCAAACCAAACGGCATTACTAAGAATTCATAATGCCCATACTTCGACCTGAATGCTGTCTTGGGAATATCCTCCTTCCGAATCCTCACTTGATGATATCCTGAACGAAGATCTATCTTGGAGAAAACTCTAGCTTTGCTCAACTGATCAAATAAGTCATCGATCCTGGGTAGTGGATACTTGTTCTTTACTGTCGTCGCGTTAAGCTTCCTATAATCAATGCACAATCTGGATGACCCATCCTTCTTCCCCACAAGTACCACTGGTGCTTTCCATGGTGATATGCTAGCTTGGATGAACTTCTTCTCCTTCAGTTCCTCTATGTGCTGATATACCTTGGCTTGCTCTGAATCCGCCATTCTGTAAACTCGATCTGATATTGGTTTAGTTCCAGGTGCCAATTCTATACTGAACTCAATATCTTTAATCGGTGGTAGACCTAGAAGTTCTTCGGGAAATACGTCCAGAAATTCTTTAACTACCTTCGGAACTTGAACTTCTTCCATTGTCGTTATTACTCCCTGCTCTTGTTGAGTTGCCTCTGATCTGACTAAGGTGAATCTCTTCATGCATGGAATATCAAAAGATACACTCCCTCTATGACAATCTATCGTCGCATGACTGTCTTTCAGCCAGTCCATGCCTAAGATAACGTCGAAATTTCCAACATGAAATTCTATCAATCGGACGGGTAAGGAATGCCCGCAAACTACAACGCTATATGCTAGGATAACTCTACTAACTCCTACAAGCCCATTACCAGTGAGTATATTTAACCTCCCTGGCAATGCCTCGAATTCCATTCCTAGTCGTGTTGCAAATTGTGCAGATATAAATGAGTGTGATGCTCCCGAATCAAACAATGCTACTGCGGGATAAGAGGCGACGAGAATGTTACCTGCCACAACATCTCCCGATGCCAATGCCTCTTCCAAGGACAGAGTGAATGCCTGCCCCCGACCTCCTTGCTGGTTCCCATGCTGCGACCTATCCTGGTGCTGCCGCTGTCCCCTGCCTTGATGATGCTGGGGTGGTCTATGCTGGTGCTGCTGCATCGGCGGTCCCTGCTGCCGAAACATTTGAGCTTGCGGTATTAACGGGCGTTGTGCCAACGGCCTAACTGCCACCGCTGGTCCTCGATACTGTCCTGTCCCTGGTGCTGGCAGAGCAGGAAACTGTTGCACTGGTCCTCCTGACCTCGAATTCATGGGACATGTGGTAACCCGATGATCTGGATTTTCACATATCAAACACAGTCCGTTCAATGCCCGACACACATCTCTAGTGTGCCCCATCTTTCCACAATAAGTGCAGTCCGCTGGGGGTTGCTGATTCTTCTTCTGTTGCTGTTGCTGTTGCCTGGGTGGTGCTGGCCCTCGGATTGCTACATCGTGAATACAAATGCCAAGGGACGGTGCTGTTGTTCGGGGCGCTGCTCCCCCTCCTCCTTCAATCTGACTGTGTGATCTCTTCTGACCTCCAGTCCTTGCCGTGATCCTCTGAGTGGTGATCTCATGCCTCCGAGTGGCCGTCAATATCTCATCGAAAGTCTGATAATTGTGCCCCTCTATCAACTGCAAGAGTTCAAGATGAAACCCTTGCTGAAATCTCATAGCCCTCTAGCTCTCTGTGGCTACCATCTCTGGGGCGAACCTACTCAATCTGCAGAACTCTGCTGCATAAGCATCTACAGTCTTGCCAGCCTGTCTAAGATTGATAAACTTCTGTTGTAGCTCAAACTGTGCCATAACTCCATAATACTTCGTCTTGAATCTTGCTGTAAAATCGTCCCAAGCTACAGGACGTCTGATGCCTATCTCCTCTGATTCCCACCAATCACGTACGAGATCCTGAAGTAACAACTTCACCTGATCCACACGTTCTTCTGCCGGCACCTTAGCGGCTGTCAAGATAGCCTCAATATCCTTAAGCCATGCATCTGCTGAGATGGCATCCTTCGTGCCTTCGAAACGGCGGGGGTTATACTTGCAAAACCTGGCTGACGCTCCTGAATCTGTCCTTGCCCCTCTTTCCAAAGCTGTCTGTAATCCTTGGTTAAGTAGTACATTCTGCTCTTGTAACTGAGCGTGCATACGTTGTTGGGCTAACATCTGATGTTGCTGAGTAGCCATCATCCCTCTCATGATCTCCAGAAGGACTGGTGTGTCCACTTCCACAGGGGTGGGTGGAACTATTGGTGGTGCTGGAACCTCCGAATACTGCGGTCCAGCTGCTGTTTCCACTATCACTTCTTTTTGGATACTCTCTTGAGGTAGTACTAGTCCTTGTTGCTGATCAACATGGTCAGGTTGTCCGTGTTGCTCTTGTTGTTTTGCCCAATCCTGGCAGATGCGGACGAGGTTCCCCTAAGAAAAGGGACAAAAGAACAATCAAACGATCGGACATGAAAGATCAATGAAGTCAAAGGATACAGGAATGTCAAGCTAGAGTCGAGAGTAACGAATCATGAGATCAAGGGGGAACATGTGTGATTGAGACATCCTATAAATTAAAATACCCCACAAGTCTGAAATCAGACCTGCATGGGCCACCACTAAAACCTTGTCACGCCCCAGAACCAGAATACTGGAGAGCGAGGGAATGACTCAGCCAGCTACGTATTACGGGTAGATGAATACCGTATAATACGATCAATGCTGTCTAAAAGACAAGGGGGTGCATACTACATGAAAGTCTCGCTATGGTCACTTCACATCTATTGTCTCAATCATTCAAACAAGAAGCAATAACAGAGAACATTTAAGATAAAGCAATAAGGCGTCCCAAACGCTTAGTCAAAATATTCTTGAGATCTGGCTTTACAAAACATAGCCAGATGATATAGCAACATATACACAATTGTTATCAGCTGCAGTCTGACTTAATTACAATTATGTAAAAGTAAGTGCAAGACTATCCGACTAACATGTCGGTGCCAAGCAGCAAAATGTAAAGTAATTAACAAAACGAGCGGGGAAGTAAGGAATCCACTCGAGTCCTCCTGCGATCATTCCTCTAGTATTGACCATCTTGGAGGTAGAGGTAAGTTGAGTCCTCGGAAACCGGCTCTAAATCTGGCCATGCAAAACCAGAGAGGTTAGACCTTTAATAGCAAGTACCGCAAGGAAGCACGATAAGAGGAGTTAAAACCAGTAATAAGAGAATAGGATATATAGATCTCTGCTTGCTACTAGGATTCACATAATGTCACGACACTTCGATCCAACCTCCCAACCAAACAAGGACAGAGGTTGGCCCGTCATGTCTCGACACTCTGATCATCTTAGTTAGTTAACATAGTAGGTACAGTACACAAACAAATCAACTTAAACGGCCATCCAACTCCTACGGCTTACTACTGTGAGTCCCAAGTTATCCTGGAATTATGCAATAAGAATTTCTCAGTTCTTACTATGGGCAAGCAAGGCTAGTCTATCCAATCAATCAATTGCGCCAATCATGAATTAGACGAGTACCAGCGGGACGCCCGTCATCAATATACAATATACAATAATATAAGCAGATACCGCTCCCTGCCCGTACGGCAGAATTGCAGTATCTGTGGGAACCAGCCGGCCTGTTGGGCGCTAATAGTCCCAAAGAGGGCTGCCATATAAGAACTCAAAAATCCATACTCTCCATGCAATCATTATTTTATTTAACTTAGTAGCTTCTATGTTAAGTAAAATTCCATGCCGTGGATCATGGTCATTCAGAATGAGTACTTTCGTACAAAGTACGATATGCCCAACTCTACAACGATACCCGTGCGGTTAGGTTGTAGGTCTTACATAGCGTAATGCAATAATTAAAACTAACCACGGAATAATCATGCCTTGACCATAGAGTACACATGCTGCTTTCGTGAAATAAATAAATAAATTGTAGCCTGCATGTATCTATATATCAATATTTGAAATTGGCCAATCGATTGCAAATATGAACGTGTCTTATTCTATTTAATTCAATAAGACGACTAGCCAGTCTCTTAGTTCCATCTAGGAACGCATGATCAATAATTAATCAAGATAACAATCAATGTTAATTAATGCCAAATTCGAGAAATAAAAATTGGGAAAATAAATAATGATTGGAAAATAAATAATCTCATGCACTGTGGAAAATGATTGGAAAATAAATAATATCATGCGCGTGAGGGAAATGATTGAGAAACAAATAATCTCATGCGCTGTGGAAAGGATTGGAAAATAAATAATATCATGCGCCTGAGAAAAATGATCGGAAAATAAATAATCTCATGCGCTGTGGAAAGGATTGGAAAATAAATAATATCATGCGCCTGAGGGAAATGATCGGAAAATAAATAATCTCATGCGCTGTGGGAAATGATTGGAAAATAAATAATATCATGCGCTGTGGAAAGGATTGAGAAATAAATAATATTATGCGCCTGAGAGAAATGATCGGAAAATAAATAAGCTCATGCGTCTGAGGAATGCGGCTGTGGGAAATAAATATCATGCGCTGTGGAAAAGGTTGGGAAATAAGTAATCTCATGCGCCTGTGGGAAATGATTGGAAAATAAATAAGCTCATGCGCCTGAGGAAGAAAGATTCATGCGGCTGGGACTGTTCTTCTTCTCCAAATTTCTGAGAACAGAACCATGGAAGAGAACCATGGAAGCCATTGCTTCCAAGCTCCATAAATCCTTCATCCCAAGCCCAAATATGGACTTCCATAGGTCAAAATTGGGTAGAACAAAATTCTCTACAACATGGAACCATCAAAACTTGAAGATAATAAAGTTTACTAGATCAAAACCTAAGAAATCCTAAAAATGTATCAAACTTAGATCTACAACAAATAAGCCATGGAAATTAGAAATGCTAAGTACTAAAGAGACTTAGAATCAAATAAGGAAGATGATGGAACAATAATAATGGGAATCCATAATGAAGCAAGTTGGCACTTGCCTTGCTCTCCTAGGTTGGTGGGAGAGTTATGAGGAAGAAAAAGAGAAATAAGAAGAAGAAATGAAGAGAGAGAAAGGGTTTGGGGCTTTAAATGGGGTGGTGGTAGGTGGGGGTTTATTTCGGTTCATGATGAACCAACATAATTAAACCAATCTGAGCCGAACCCATAGCAAAGCTAAAGCAGAGTATAAAAGCAGAAAGTAAAGTACAGAAATAAAATTGCAGAAAATTAATTAACATAAAATTAAAGAAATTTAAATATAGAGCAATACATGATAAATATAAAATATTTACATTTAAACAGTACATGCATTCTAAAAATACATATTCTGGGAATGGAAAGTGATAAATTCTCAGCCGCATAGCGTTGGGCAGTTTCGGTTGCATGGTACTTCGTAACCTCATAAGAAAGGTAGCCACATAAGTATTTGAGCCGCAGAAGTCTACGTTAGAACGCTGCCGCATGGACTTTGTTCTTCTCCAGCCGCATGGACTTTGTTCTTCTCCAGCCGCATGTACTTTGTTCTTCTCCAGCCGCATGAGATATCACCCTCCATCCGCATGCGCCTTGACCATTTTTCCAACCGCATGGCGCTGGCAGTTCCAGCCGCATAGGCCCAGCGACTCTTTAGCCGTATGGGACGTAGATCCCTGAGCCACATGCGCCCCTTTCTTTCGGGCCATATATGCATGACTTTTCCAGCCGCATGCGCCGGTATTTTCCAGCCGCATGTGCCATGGCCGCATGTTTCCTTGTGTACTAGTCTTCATTTCTAGTCTGACTACCTATGTGAAGGCTGGATGATCCTATGTGTGTACAATAGTACAACCTATATGAACACCGAGGTGCTATCCTACGTGCTAAGTATTCCTTTGTGATACCTGCCAGTACTCCCAAGAGTCCAGCATTTACATAGTAATGGTCGATGGCAATGACGTGGTATGAGTTGTGTGTTGTATTACACCAGGAAGGGGAAAACATACGTACAAATCCTTGAGCCAGTGCGGATCCCTTCTTGGAGTACTCGTACGATGTACGACATCTAAGGGAGTCAACATGTGACCACGACATGTGAACTCTGAGGATAACCTAGGGATTAACTAGACAACTAACTTAGTAGATGCATTGGGTGGGAAGAATTCTGAGATCGTGCCATACTAGCCACCCCAGGTCCCGTCCTGACGTGCCGGGTTGGCCGCCACGGATATAGTTTCATTCGCCTATAGCGAATAGCTATATTCGACTCCTACGAGCTATGTGTTAAATGTCTTAGCGCGGTAGCCCTTCGGGGGACTGGTGCATAATCAAAGTGTTATAAGTCTTATGGTTTGGATAGCCCTGCTGGGTTGACACGATCTGATGATTCCTTTTAATCAGTATAACGGGGATAACTCCGCCAAACATAGAAAGCCGCAGGAATGAATGGCCGCTTGAAAAACGACTTGACTGTGCTTGGGTCTTCCACTAGTAGCCGAGGGACACGGACTGTCATGGTGCGTGGTCCAACCCATGTCCTTGTTTGGTTGTTGGGTTGGTCTATCGTGCTAGGACAGGCTGTGGACCGAGGTTACGACCGGAACTGTCACACCCCAGAACCAGAATACTGGAGAGCGGGTGAATGACTCAGCCAGCTACGTATTACGGATAGATGAATACCGTATAATACGATCAATGCTGTCTAACTAGACGAGGGGGTACATACTACATGAAAGTCTTACTATGGTCACTTCACATCTATTGTCTCAATCATTCAAACAAGAAGCAAAAATAGAGAACATGTAAGATAAAGCAGTAAGGCGTCCCAAACGCTTAGTCAAAATGTTCTTGAGATCTGGCTTTACAAAACATAGCCAGATGGTATAGTAACATATACACAATTGTTATCAGCTGCAGTCTGACTTAATTACAATTATGTAAAAGTAAGTGCAAGACAATCCGACTAACATGTCGGTGCCAAACGGCTAAGTATGAAGTAAATAACAAAACGAGCGGTGGAGTAAGGAACCCACTCGAGTTCTCCTGCGATCATTCCTCTAGTATTGACCATCTTGGAGGTAGAAGTAAGCTGAATCCTCGAGGACTGGCTCTAAATCTGGCCATGCAAAACCAGAGAGGTTAGACCTCTAATAGCAAGTACCGCAAGGGAGCACGATATGAGGAATGAACCAGTAAGTAAGAGAATATAATAATAGATCTCTGCTTTCTACTAGGATTCACATAACATCACGACACTTCGAACCAACCTCCCAACCAAACAAGGATAGAAGTTGGCCCGTCATGTCCTGACATTCTGATCATCTCAGTTAGGCAACAGAGTAGGTACAGTACACAAACAAATCATCTTGAATGGCCAATCAACTCCTACGGCTTGCTATTGTGAGTCCCAAGTTATCCTGGAATTATGCAATAAAGATTCCTCAGTTCTTACTATGTGCGAGCAAGGCTAGTCTATCCAATCAATCAATTGCACCAATCATGTAATTAGACGAGTCCCAGCGGGACGCCCGCCGTTAATATACCATGTACAATTTAATAATATAAGCAGATACCGTTCCCTGCCCGTGTGACAGATTTACAGTATCTGTGGGAACCAGCCGGCCTGTCGGGCACTACTAGTCCCAAGAGGACTGCCATGTAAGAACTCGAGAATCCATTCTCTCCATGCCATCATTATTTTATTTGACTTAATAGTCTCTACGTTGAGTGAAGTCCCATGCCGTGGATCATGGTCATTCAGAATGAGTACTTCCGTACAAAGTACGATATGCCTGACTCTACAACGATACCCGTGCGGTTAGGTTGTAGGTCTTACATAGCGTAATGCAACAATTAAAACTAACTACGAGATAATCATGCCTTGACCATAAAGTACATATGCTGCTCTGTAGAAAAATAAATAAATTGAAGCCTGCATATGCCTGTATGTCAATATTCGGGATCGGCTAATCGATTACAATAGTTCATTACATGAACGTGTCTCATTCATTTAATTCAATAAGACGACTAGCCAGTCTCTTAGTTCCAACTAGGAACGCATGATCAATTTTAGTCAAGATAACCATTATTATCAATGGTGACAAGGCATGAAAGTCAATTAGTATTAAATGGGGTCAAGTCTATAACTCCTCAGAGTTAAGTTCCAGCCTTACTGGATATCCATAAACCAGTCAAGACACAAGACACGTTCTACACAACCATATGTATCAAAAATATTAACATGTCAAGATTATCAAGTTCATAAAAAAGCGTAAGGATACAATAGAAGAATTATCATGCCACCATTAAATGAATAAATTATAGAACAAATAGAAACACCAAGGTCAGGAAGTCACGCCAACAAGTCTAGGCTAAGGCCAACAAGTCACGCCAACAAGTCTATGCTAAGGCCAACAAGTCACGCCAAGTCTAGCAGGTAGGAGTGAGCGTATAAACAGCGTAAGCGTGAAAAATGGTTCACGTTGGCACGCACAGCGTGAGCGTGAAAGGTAATTTACGCACTCATAACGTGAGCGTGAAAAGTAACTCACGCACGCACAGCATGAGCGTATGAGCGTGAAAAGCGTGATAAGAAACTCACGCACGCAGAGCGTGAGCGTGATAAGTAACTCACGCACGCACATCGTGAGCGTGATAAGAAATCCACGCACGCACGCAAAGACGTGAGCGTAACTCAAAATTCACGCTAACACGTAAAGACGTGTGCGTGACTAAAAATTTACGCTAACACGTAAGAACGTGAGCGTGACTAAAAATTCACGCTGACACGTAAGAACGTGAGCATGACTCAAAATTCACGCTAATACGTAAAGACGTGTGCGTGACTAAAAATTCACGCTAACACGTAAAGACGTGTGCATGACTAAAAATTCACGCACACACGTAAGAACGTGAGCGTGACTAAAAATTTACGCTGACACGTAAGAACGTGAGCGTGACTGAACCTTCGTTCCAAGCCAGAAATGAAGTTCCTATGGTTCAGAATGGTGTGGAATGAGAAGCTCTGCCACATGAACTATTTATCCCAAAAAGCACGCCAGGTTGGGAGATCAAAACCCATGGACAACCGAAAACACAACAACTTAGATCTGTAAGAAACGAGCCAAGGAAATCAAAAATGCTAAGTACTAAACTCTCTTAGAATCACAAGAGGAAGACAAATGAACCATAAAAATGGGTGAAGGAGAAGCAAGATGTACTTGCCTTCTCCTGGTAGGTGGAAGAGAGTGGTGAGGAAGAAGAAGAAGTAATGGTGAAGGAGAGTTATGAGGAGAGAGAAGGGGATGGGGGCTTTAAATAGGAAGGGTGGTGGTAGGTGGGGGTTTATGGGGGTTCGGTTCATGTGAACCACCATGAACCCAAAAATAACCAACCATGGCCGAACCACAATAAGACTAAAGCAGAGAAGTTAAAAGCAGAAAATAAAATACAGAAATAAAATTGCAGGAAATAAAATACAGATAATTAATTAACATAAAATTAAAGGAATTTAAATACAGGATAATACATGATAAATACTAAATGAATATATAGGAGTTGCACATGTATAAAAAAAATATGCATTCTGGGAACGGGGAGTGACATCTCTACCCACCTTAGAAAAATTCCGTCCTCGGAATTTCAAATCCAAGCAGGTAGAAATATCGGAGCTAAACTAATACAAGCAATTCTAGTGAGCAAGCAATCATTTTTTTTACCATATCAAGAGCAAGTACTATATATGTAAATTCATCAATCCACGATATCAAGTAGCTCTACCCATAAGGTGATAAGTATGAAGAATCAGGACAATCAAGGTATACAGAAAGAGATATATCTTGTGAGTCAAACAGGTGTGGATACCGTGATCGGATATCATCCTCACGTTCTCACATTGACTATCCCAAGGAGTGATGACCCCAAGCAACACAGACAAGACTAATTGTTCGGTTCTTAAGTATCTTCTCTCTTCGGTCCAAAATGGACACAGGTTGTTCCTCGTAAGACAGGTTGGTACCAATAACCAGCTCAGAATGATCGAGAATATGGCTTGGGTCCGATACATACCTACGTAATTGAGATACATGAAACACGTCATGCACCTCTCGTAATGAAGGTGGGAGGGATAAACGATAAGCAACATCGCCTATCCGATCAAGGATAACAAATGGGCCCACGTACCGCGGACTCAATTTCCCGCGAACGCCAAATCTAATGACCCCACGAGTAGGTGAGATACGCAAGAATACGTGGTCCCCAATAGAGAACTCTAACGGCCTACGATGCTGGTCCGTCCAATGACGATGTCGGTCCTGCGCAACTCGAAGTCGCTCTCTAATTTCCTTAACCACTTCAACCGTCTGAATAATCATTTCTGGGCCTAACATCTTCCTCTCTCCGATATCATCCCATGTAAGCGGCGACCTGCACTTCTCACCATATAGTGCTTCAAATGGCGCCATTTGGATACTGGCTTGATAACTATTGTTGTATGAGAACTCGACTAAGTGCAGGTGACTCTTCCAAGACCCTCCAAAATCTAGAGTGCAAGCTCGCAACATGTCTTCTAAAGTCTGAATCGTTCTTTCTGATTGCCCATCCGTCTGCGGATGGTAAGCCGTGCTAAATCTTAACTTGGTACCCAGACTATGATGTAAGCTCTTCCAGAAATGTGACGTAAAGCGGGTATCTCAATCCGACACAATACTGACAGGGATTCTATGCTGCCTGACTATCTGTTGTATATACAACTCTGCCAACTTTTCTGTAGATTGCCCTACTCTGAAAGAAAGAAAGTGTGCTACCTTTGTAAGTCGGTCCACTATTACCCAAATAGCGTCCTTACCACTTGGTGATCTCGGTAAATCGGTCACAAAGTCTATTGTAATATGCTCCCATTTCCATTCCGGGATAGGAAGCGGTTGCAATAACCCAGCTGGCCTCTGCTGTTCTGCCTTCACTTGCTGACATACCAAGCAACGGGAAACAAATCTAGCTATCTCCCTCTTCATTCCGTTCTACCAGAAATGCTGCTTGATATCTTGGTACATCTTGGTCCCTCCAGGATGAATAGAATACTGAGAACTGTGAGCTTCTGCCATAACATCCTGTCTGATATCTCCACCAGGCACACATAGACGTGATCCAAACCTAAGTGTACCATCTTCATGAATTCTCATCTCCTTCCTGAGTCCTGACTCATATTCTGTCCTAAGCTTTTGAATCCTTGGGTCTTGTGCCTGAGCTGCCTTGATCCTGCATACCAAGTCGGATTGAACTTGTAGACTTGTTAGAACTCCTACATCACTAGAAAGTATAACTTCGATGCCCATCTCCTGAAGGTCTTCTAAGATATGTCTCTGTGTTGTCAACATAAATGCGCCGCCTCTCCTGCTAAGAGCGTCTGCTACTACATTAGCCTTGCCTGGATGATACTGAAGCTCCACGTCATAATCCTTAATCAACTCCAACCATCTTCTCTGCCTCATGTTTAGTTCCTTCTGAGTAAAGATGTACTTCAGACTTTTATGGTCTGTGTACATGTCCACTCGGTCACCATATAAGTAATGCCTCTATAGCATCAGAGCAAACACTACTGCCGCTAACTCCAAATCATGAGTTGGGTAATTCTTCTCGTGGTCCCGAAGCTGCCTAGATGTACATGCTATCACCTTCCTATGTTGCATAAGGACACATCCAAGTCCTTTACCTGACGCATCATAATATACTATAAAACCTCCGGTTCCAACTGTCAATGTAAGAATAGGTGCTGATATCAACTTCTGCTTCAAAGTCTCGAATGATGCCTGACATTCTGTCGACCAAATAAATGGTACATCCTTCCGGGTCAAGCGGGTCATGGGTGCTGAAAGCCTTGCAAAGTCTGACACAAACCTTCTGTAATATCCTGCCAATCCCAAGAATCTCCGCACATCTGCTACGGTCTTGGGTACTGGCCAACTTTCTACTGCTTCTACCTTCTTAGGATCCACTGCTACTCCAGCTCCTGATATGATGTGACCCAAAAATGAAATGTGATCCGACCAAAACTCACACTTGCTGAGCTTGTCATACAACTGGTTCTCTCTCAGAACCTGTAACACTTTCCTGAGGTGGTCTTCATGCTCCTCTTCACTAGCAGAGTATACGAGTATGTCGTCAAGAAACACAACGACAAACTGGTCTAAGTATGGCATAAAGATGCGATTCATCAAATCTATGAATATTGCTGGAGTATTGGTCAAACCAAATGGCATTACTAAGAATTCATAATGCCCATACTTCGACCTGAATGCTGTCTTGGGAATATCTTCCTTCCGAACCCTCACTTGATGGTACCCTGAACGAAGATCTATCTTGGAGAAAACTCTAGCTTTGCTCAACTGATCAAATAAGTCGTCGATCCTGGATAATGGGTACTTGTTCTTCACTGTTACCGCGTTAAGCTTCCTGTAGTCAATGCACAATCTGGATGACCCATCCTTCTTCCCCACAAGTACTACTGGTGCTGCCCATGGTGACACGCTAGCTTGGATGAACTTCTTCTCCTTCAGTTCCTCTATATGCTGATATATCTTGGCCTGCTCTGAATCCGCCATTCTATAAACTCGATCAGATATCGGTTTAGTTCCAGGTGCCAATTCTATGCTGAACTCAATATCTCTAACCGGTGGTAGACCTGGAAGTTCTTCGGAAAATACGTCTAGAAATTCTTCAACTACCTTCGGAATCTGAACTTCTTCCATTGCCGTTATTACTCCCTGCTCTTGTTGAGTTGCCTCTGATCTGACTAAGGTGAACCGCTTTATGCCTGGAATATCAAAAGACACACTCCCTCTGCGATAATCTATTATCGCATGACTGTCTTTCAGCCAGTCCATGCCTAAGATAACGTCAAAATTTCCAACAGAAAATTTTATCAACCGGACGGGTAAGGAATGCCCGCAAACTACAATGCTACATGCTAAAATAACTCTATTAACTCCTACGAGCCTATTACCAGTGAGTATATTCAACCTCCCTGGCAATGCCTCGAACTCCATTCCTAGTCGTGTCGCAAATTATGCAGATATAAATGAATAGGATGCTCCCGAATCAAACAATGCTACTGCGGGATATGAGGCGACGAGAATGTTACCTGCCACAACATCTTCCGATGCCAATGCCTCCTCCAAGGACAGAGTGAATGCTTGCCCTCGACCTCCTTGCTGGTTTTTATGCTGCGGTCTAGCCTGATACTGTTGCTGGCCCCTTCCTTGATGATGCTGGGGTGGTCTATGCTGGTGTTGCTGCATCGGCGGCCCCTGCTGCCGAAACATCTAAGTCTGCGGCATTAACGGACGCTGTGCCAACGGCCTTACTGCCACCGCTAGTCCTCGATACTGGCCTGCCCCTGGTGCTGGCAGAGCAGAAAACTGCTGTCCTGGTCCTCCTGACCTCGAATTCATGTGACATGTGGTAACCCGATGGTCTGGATTTCCACATATCAGACACAGTCCATTCAATGTCCGACACACATCTCTAGTGTGTCCCATCTTCCCACAATAAGTGCAGCCCGCCGGGGATTGCTGGTTCTTCCTCTGTTGCTGTTGCTGCTGCCTGGGTGGTGGTGCTGGTCCTCGTATCGCCACATCGTGGATACGAATGCCAGTGGATGGTGCTGTTGTTCGGGACGCTGCTCTCCCTCCTCCTTCAATCTGACTGTGGGATCTCTTCTGACCCCCAGTCCTTGTCGCAAGCCTCTGAATGGTGATCTCATGCCTTTGAGTTGTCGTCAACACTTCGTCAAAAGTTTGGTAATTGTGCCCCTCTATCAATTGCAAGAGTTCAAGATGAAACCCTTGCTGAAACCTCATGGCCCTCTGGCTCTCCATCGCTACCATCTCTGGGGCAAACCTACTCAATCTGCAGAACTTTGCTGCATAAGCATCTACCGTCTTGCCGGCCTGCCTGAGGTTGATAAACTTCTGTTGTAGCTCAAACTGCGCCACAACTCCATAGTACTTGGTCTTGAATCTTGTAGTGAAATCGTCCCAAGCCACAGGACGTCTGATGCCCACTTCCTCTGATTCCCACCAATCACGTGCGAGATCCTGAAGTAACAACTTCACTAGATCCACACGTTCTTCTGTCGGTACTTTAGCTGCTGTCAGAATAGCCTCAATATCCTTAAGCCATGCATCTGCTGAGATGGCATCCTCCGTGCCCTCGAAACGGTAGGGGTTGTACTTGCAAAACCTGGCTGATACTCCTGAATCAGTCCTCATTCCTCTTTCCAAAGCCGTCTGTAATCCTTGGTTGAGCAACACATTCTGCTCTTGTAGCTGAGTGTGCATGAGCTGCTGGACCAACATCTGATGTTGCTGAGTAGCCATCATCCCTCTCATGATTTCCAGAAGAGCCGGTGTGTCCACTTGGTTAGGTAGAACTGTTGGTGGTGGTGGAACATCCGGATACTGCGATCCAGCTGTTGGTTCCACTATCACTTCTTCTTGGATAGTCTCCTGAGGTGAGACTGGCCCTTGTTGCTGACCAACCTGGTCATGTTGCCCATGTTGCTCTTGTTGTTGTCCAGCTCTGACCGATGCAGACGAAGTGCCCCTAAGAAAAGGGACAAGAGAACAATCAAACAACCGGACATGAAGGATCAATGAAGTCAAAGGATACCGAAATGTCAAGCAAGGGTTGAGAATAACGAATCATGAGATCAAGGGGGGAACACGTGTGATTGAGACATCCTATAAATCAAAATACCCCACAAGTCTGAAATCAGACCTGCATGGGCCACCACTAAAACCTTGTCACGTCCCAGAACCAGAATACTGGAGAGCGGATGAATGACTCAGCCAGCTACGTATTACGGGTAGATAAATACCGTATAATACGATCAATGCTGTCTAACCAGACGAGGGGGTGCATACTACATGAAAGTCTTACTATGGTCACTTCACATCTATTGTCTCAATCATTCAAACAAGAAGCAAAAATAGAGAACATGTAAGATAAAGCAGTAAGGCGTCCCAAACGCTTAGTCAAAATGTTCTTGAGATCTGGCTTTACAAAACATAGCCAGATGATATAGTAACATATACACAATTGTTATCAGCTGCAGTCTGACTTAATTACAATTATGTAAAAGTAAGTGCAAGACAATCCGACTAACATGTCGGTGCCAAACGGCTAAGTATGAAGTAAATAACAAAACGAGCGGTGGAGTAAGGAACCCACTCGAGTCCTCCTGCAATCATTCCTCTAGTATTGACCATCTTGGAGGTAGAAGAAAGCTGAATCCTCGAGGACTGGCTCTAAATCTGGCCATGCAAAACCAGAGAGGTTAGACCTCTAATAGCAAGTAACGCAAGGGAGCACGATATGAGGAATGAACCAGTAAGTAAGAGAATATAATAATAGATCTTTGTTTTCCACTAGGATTCACATAACATCACGACACTTCGAACCAACCTCCCAACCAAACAAGGACAGAAGTTGGCCCGTCATGTCCTGACATTCTGATCATCTCAGTTAGGCAACAGAGTAGGTACAATACACAAACAAATCATCTTGAACGGCCAATCAACTCCTACAGCTTGCTATTGTGAGTCCCAAGTTATCCTGGAATTATGCAATAAAGATTTCTCAGTTCTTACTATGTGCGAGCAAGGCTAGTCTATCCAATCAATCAATTGCGCCAATCATGTAATTAGACGAGTCCCAACGGGACGCCCGCCGTTAATATACTATATATAATTTAATAATATAAGCAGATACCGTTCCCTGCCCGCGTGACAGATTTACAGTATCTGTGGGAACCAGCCGGCCTGTCGGGCACTACTAGTCCCAAGAGGGCTGCCATGTAAGAACTCGGGAATCCATTCTCTCCATGCCATCATTATTTTATTTGACTTAATAGTCTCTACGTTGAGTGAAGTCCCATGCCGTGGATCATGGTCATTCAGAATGAGTACTTCCGTACAAAGTACGATATGCCTGACTCTACAACGATACCCGTACGGTTAGGTTGTAGGTCTTACATAGCGTAATGCAATAATTAAAACTAACCATGGGATAATCATGCCTTGACCATAAAGTACACATGCTGCTCTGTAGAAAAATAAATAAATTGAAGCCTACACATGCCTGTATGTCAATATTCGGGATCGGCTAATCGATTATAATAGTTCATTACATGAACGTGTCTCATTCATTTAATTCAATAAGACGACTAGCCAGTCTCTTAGTTCCAACTAGGAACGCATGATCAATTTTAGTCAAGATAACCATTATTATCAATGGTGACAAGGCATGAAAGTCAATTAGTATTAAATGGGGTCAAGTCTATAACTCCTCAGAGTTAAGTTCCAGACTTACTGGGTATCCATAAACCAGTCAAGACACAAGGCACGTTCTACACAACCATATGTATCAAAAATATTAACATGCCAAGATTATCAAGTTCATAAAAAAGCGTAAGGATATAATAAAAGAATTATCATGCCACCATTAAATGAATAAATTATAGAACAAATAGAAACACCCAGGTCAGGAAGTCACGTCAACAAGTCTATGCTAAGGACAACAAGTCACGCCAACAAGTCTATGCTAAGGCCAACAAGTCACGCCAAGTCCAGCAGGTAGGAGTGAGCGTATAAACATCGTTAGCGTGAAAAGTGGTTCACGTTGGCACGCACAGCGTGAGCGTGAAGGGTAATTCACGCACTCATAACGTGAGCGTGAAAAGTAACTCACGCACGCACAGCGTGAGCGTATGAGCGTGAAAAGCGTGATAAGAAACTCACGCACGCACAGCGTGAGCGTGATAAGTAACTCACGTACGCACAGCGTGAGCGTGATAAGAAATTCACGCACGCACGCAAAGACGTGAGCGTAACTCAAAATTTACGCTAACACGTAAAGACGTGTGCGTGACTAAAAATTTACGCTAACACGTAAGAACGTGAGCGTGACTAAAAATTCACGCTGACACGTAAGAACGTGAGCATGACTCAAAATTCACGCTAACACGTAAAGACGTGTGCGTGACTAAAAATTCACGCTAACACGTAAAGACGTGTGCGTGACTAAAAATTCACGCACGCACGTAAGAACGTGAGCGTGACTAAAAATTCACGCTGACACGTAAGAACGTGAGCGTGACTGAACCTTCGTTCAAAGCCAGAAATGAAGTTCCCATGGTTCAGAATGGTGTGGAATGAGAAGCTCTGCCACATGAACTATCTATCCCGAAAAGCACGCCAGGTTGGGAGATCAAAACCCATGGACAACCGAAAACACAACAACTTAGATCTGTAAGAAACGAGCCAAGGAAATCAAAAATGCTAAGTACTAAACTCTCTTAGAATCATAAGAGGAAGACAAATGAACCATAAAAATGGGTGAAGGAGAAGCAAGATGTACTTGCCTTCTCCTGGTAGGTGGAAGAGAGTGGTGAGGAAGAAGAAGAAGTAATGGTGAAGGAGAGTTATGAGGAGAGAGAAGGGGATGGGGGCTTTAAATAGGAAGGGTGGTGGTAGGTGGGGGTTTATGGGGGTTCGGTTCATGTGAACCACCATGAACCCAAAAATAACCAACCATGGCCGAACCACAATAAGACTAAAGCAGAGAAGTTAAAAGCAGAAAATAAAATGCAGAAATAAAATTGCAGGAAATAAAATGCAGATAATTAATTAACATGAAATTAAAGGAATTTAAATACAGGATTATACATGATAAATACTAAATGAATATATATGAGTTGCACATGTATAAAAAAAAATACGCATTCTGGAAACGGGGAGTGACATGAAGCTTACTATTATTATTATTATTATTTTATGACTGGGTTTTATCTCACTCTTTTGTGCTCCCTTGTGGTACTTGCGGGGCTGACCCGGCTGGTTTTGTTTGGCTAGATCGTGTAGCAGAGCCTGAGGATCCGACTTTCTTCCCTGACGTCAATGGTGCATACTAGGAGCATGACTGGCGGAGGACTCGAGTGGGTTTCTTCTCCACCACTCTTGTATCTTTATTTATGTTCTGGCGTTTAGCCACCGGCACCTGTTTAGCCGGCTAATCTAGACATTTTGTCTTTTGCACAATTGTAATTAAATTAGACCGCAGCTGAATACAATTATGTATCCTTGACTCTCTGGGCTAGCTACCTTATAAAGCTAGAACCCCATGACCATTTTGATGAAGCGTCAGGGACGCCTTACTGCTTTATCTTATATATTCATTAATTGATGTTTTCTTGCTTTGAATGATTGAGACATAGATGTTCTGTGTGACCATAGGTGACTTGAATGTAGTATACACCCCCTTGTCTCTTGACAGCCACGATCGCCGTATGACGTTTGAATACCTCATATGGAGTAGCTGGCCTAGTCCGTCTCCGTATTTTGGTACTGGGGCGTGACAATTCCCTTATCCAATAATGGCTTGTCTGATAATCTTTATTGGAAGCATACTACGGATGGGACTCTTACTACAAAATCGGCCTACCGAGTCATTCATGAAACTATCAACAGAGGACTGCAATTACATGAAATATCCCCATTTACTGAGTGGAAGAAGCGATGGTCGAACAACCACATCTGCCCATGAGTTCTAATGTTTGCTTGGAGATCTCTTACTAATTCCTTACCTACCAAAGCAAATATTCATCGAAGGATCATCCACGTTGATGCAATATGTCCGTTATGCATGGTATGTTGTGAAGAAACTAATGATCACCTTCTTTTGCACTGTTCTATAACAGGCCCATCTTGGTGTTCTAACCCTACATTCAGAAGACATATACATCATCACTCGACCGTTTCCACCTTCATTTCTTCTTTAATCAAGGAGGGCGATCGGAAATCTTTGTCATCCTGTCTTTATCTAATGTGGGCTATTTGGAAAGCTAGGAACAAATTCGTCTTCGAGAATATAATCATCGACATCAACCGAATAATCACTAGAAGCAACTACATTACAAGATACATATGAATACTACAATCTGGAGGCATCTTCTACGGACTCTCCACTGGGAATGACATCTCTAGCTTCAACATGGCAGCCACCACTAGACAACAAACTGAAGATCAACTTTGATGGAGCATTTATTGATGGAAAAATGGCTGTTGCAGCTATCTTGCGGGATGGATAGGGTCGGTTCTTAGGTGCACTATCGAAGGCTCAAAATGGAGGATCACCCATTGAAGCCGAAGCTTTGGGAGTCCATCTCTCTCTGATACTTATAGAAAGAAAGCTCCTCAGCAATACTATTATTGAGGGTGACTGCAAACATTTGATTGAAGCTATTTCTTCCCAATTTCCTCCGGCTATATGGGTGGCTCGACACACAATCTCCAATGCAAAGAAACTTCTACAAGCTTCATACGATATTTCATTCTCCTTTGTTAACAGAGCTGCAAATAACTGTGTGCATCATCTCGCTGCTCATGTTCTGCTTTTCAATTCTGTGAACATTCTTACTGTTCATGATATCATACCTTCTTGTATCTATGATCATGTTCTACTGGACATGTCATGTTGTAATTTGAACTCTTGAATGAAATCCTTGTTTTCAAAAAAAAAAAAAAAAACTTACGGCCACAATTCAAACAACAAAACTAGTATAGCTAGCTAGCCTGATAGGTAGAAATACATTACCTGAACTTATTTTACAAGCGGTTGAAAGTTGAAACCTGACTCAATTGAGTACAAACTCTGCTGAGATTGTCTAGCCTTATGCAAGAAAAACATATGAGATGTGACCCATCCTCTCTCTAATACTATAATGCGGTATGGAAATGGTCCAGCTGTCCAAGCCGTATATATATACTATCAACATTTAAATAAATTAAAAGTTGAAAAAAACCTAAACTTATTCTATTAATTATTTTTTTAAAATATCTAAACATTTAATTATCTAATATAATTTATTTATAACTAAACAATATTTCAAACTCAAGTGATTAACGTGGAAGCAATTTTTTCGTTGCTTGAATTCAATTCCTAAAGATCATAGTTATTATATTAAATTTATATTATTATTTTTCTAATAATTTTTGGGAGATGCAATGCTCGTACACATTACTAATATAAGGATATTAGACATTTACCTCTACTAACTCAACACTCCACAAACAAAAGACAAGTGAAGATTGGACGCCATGTTGCTAATGCTATGAAATACGATCAAAGCAATATCGAAAGTTTCCAAACGGAAAGATCAACAAACAGCCAAAAGAGACCATGGCCTACTCTGTCTTGCATGTTTGTTTACTTTTGAGTTCAAATTCATGGCCGGACCAAGATCTATGCTGGCCTATTTAAACCCGAGACTGATAAATATTGGTCATTCAAGAAACTAAGAGCTAGGAAGAATAACTACATTAGAAATATATAGAGATGGGTTCTCTAGCCATGTCAAAGAAGTTGATCATTGTGGTGGCTCTACTGGCCTGCTTCGTCTGCGGAGCCCTAGTTGGTGGTGCCGCTGCCTCCGACACGACGGTGAGCTGCGACAGCACGGAATCATACGACAATGATCAGGATTTTGCTGCAAATCTGAATACCGTTCTCGAGAGTATGAGAGTTTCGACAGCTAACAATCCCGACGGTGCGTACGACGTGTACTTGCCTAGGCCTGCCGTGTTCGGTCGTTCCAACTGCGACGCTCCGGTGGACGTGGATGAATGTGTGAACTGCCTCACACATGCAATAAAGGATATGATGAGCAAATGCCCACAAATGAAGGGAGCAAGTGCAGTACGTGATGGTTGCAACGCAAAATATGCGGCATCTCCGATATGAGGACCTATAATGTTTAAGTTTGGCCTCTTTTATGGGACTAATAAAGGCTGGTTGCATGCCTACTATTGTGGTTTGAACAAGTTGTGTGCTTATTATCTTCAAGTCTCCTTTATCTTGAATGTTATGTACGAGATTTTGTGCATACTGTATTGTATGTCTATTTTGAGTCCACTGTCTCTAACTCCTACTATTTTTATAAATAGAAGAAATAATACGCTCCCGTCTACTTATTTAATTCTGCCACCCAACTACGGTCTTATGTCTCTTCTCCGTAACCATAAGGATCACTCGGCTGAATATTTCTGTGTCTTAGTGCATCAGGTTCTCTATGGGTTTGATGTGCTAATTTATCGTTGTTTCTATTGATTCTTATGCCAACTATGTAGCACATTTATTTAACAAAAACAAAAGAATGTAGCACATGAAAGAACAGGGTCCTTTTTAATCCCAGTTGTATAACCTGCAGCATTATGTTTCCAAGTAAGTGTCTAGTGATAAAGCATGATGGATGTGATTATAGCTGCAATATTGTGTTGTACTCTTATGAATTGTTTTGTTGTTTGGAACCTTTCGAATTTGGAGAACCAAAATCTTGTTCTATCCTTAGTTATTGTGTTTGCTTGGAAGAAAACTAACTGAACTTTTTCTTTTATTATTTTTTTTTTGTTTTTGTTTTTGTTTTTAAGGGTGTATTTGGTACGAGGAAAAAATGGAAGGAAGAAAAATGGAGGAGGAAAAAATGGAAAGAAATGATACATTTTTTCTTGTTTGATATAGAAGAAAAAGTGAGGGGATTAGTTTTTCCTCTCTTTGTAGGAACGAAATCGTAAAGCAGAATACTCTAGAGGGGGAGGGGGAAATAGAGTAGGCAGTAGAATATTGCTAATTAAAACTTGTTAGCAGTTAGATCACACAAATAATAATAATCACAAAGTAATAACTGTAAAGAAAAGAGTGATCAGAAGGCAAATGCAAACACAGAGATTTATACTAATTTTTCTCTTGTGAGGACTAGTCCAGTCGGAAGAACTCTAGCTTCCAGTTGAATCCACTATTAGAAAATTCCGCAAGTTTTCATACGAAGTCCTTGCAACTTCTACAGACGCGAGCTTTGATACGAAGAACTCGACCAACTTCAGTTTTGAAGAGTATTTCTTCAATCAAGCCTCTGATTACAATATCTTTGAAATCTTCTAGATCGTACCGTACCGGCAAATTAACTAGAGAATTGTAACTGGCTTAAGATTTGAAAATGAAAGCCTTTTGAAAACTCTTTGGAAGAACCGTAAGCTTTAGAAGAGAGAAGATGAAAGTGAATGAGTGATTTTAAAAGATCAGAATTCCTCTTTATTTATAGTTTTTCCAAAGACAGAACACTGACAGAATTCAGATAAAATTAGGACAGAACTCTTTGTAACAAACTGCAACTGAAGGAAGACCAAGTTCAAAATTCAATGTTCACATAACGTTTACCTTGGCCGAACTCTGGCCGAGTTCTGTCACGGTTGGTCAGGTTAATTTTATGAAATTTTTTTTTGGCTTTTTGAAAAATTATTTAGAAGCTTTTTGTAAATATCAGATGTTTTTCAAAAACAGAGGTAATTTTAAAAACGATAGGTCAGTTTTAAAAAACGATTTCGGATATCCTATTTATCAGTACGACTTGGTGTACAATGTATTCATAAACTCAATAAAAAATAAAAATTACATTGCGAGAGGAAATACAGTCTTGAGTGGCAAACATAGCTTCGGTCTTGAACTGAGTAGATATCCAATCTTGATCAGTGTCCAAAACGTCTTTAATAAACATCTGAATTATTCCGTTTATCGAGACAGAGTTTGATCAATTATTAAAATCAGATTTGACCATGACCAATGGGCCAACAATCTCCTCCATTTTGATAATTGACAAACCTTGACCGATATAACATCTTTGGTCTTTATCAAATCAAAATTGCACCGAGATATAAAAAAAAAATTGTTCATAACCTGTATCCATTAAGATGTTAGATCTTATTTCTCTCCCGTTGTCACTTAGCAAAATAATTACAAAAGAGAAAGCTCTCCCGCAATATATGTATAACTAACAATCAGTGAAGAAACACAAAAATAAATAAATAAAAACATTCAACACAGGCAAGTTATAAATATCACAGACAAAAATAAGAATAATTGTCATAGACAATTTAAATGGAAGCATAAAGAAAGATAATGCTATAATATCTAAACTAAATAAAATTCTGAACTGAATAACATGCTAAACTGAAGCATATAACATGTGTCATGACCCGCTCCCGAATAATCGGACACGAGTCGGACACGCCCAGCCTTCGTCGTTAGACACGACGAAGTAAGCTGTACCAATCTAGAAAAACTAACCAGATAAACAAGAGTAAATGTGAAACACAACATCTATAAACGAATTCCAGAAACAAAGTACATGTCTAGAATTATTACATTTCCAACAAAGTGAAAGTAAAGTCTGATAGTCTCAATACAACAGAATATAAACTGCTAAGGTAAAGTGCTAGGCTTCCTCAGCCTCTAAGTCTATAGCAACTCCAGCTGGCTCTACTGCATCTACTGGTTCTCGGCCATAATAGGTATCATACAGAGCCTCCAACTCACCTGCAACATATCCTAGTCAGGAGCGGAACAAAGTATAGTTCTAGGTAATGAACAAGAACATGATAACATGAAAGTACATGAATGAGAGTACATGAAATAAAGTACAGGAATGTAAAGTACATGAATGTAACTATAAACCTGAAGTACAAGACATGACAAGTGCATCATGTTTGAAATACAACTAGCCTATGTGACCGGCTGGGGTGAGTACAGGAGCATGTACATGAGTACATGAATATTGGTACGGCTTAGGACCCGCGTGCACGATGCGAGGCCTAAGCTATCTACATGAATATAGTAACCGGGGTTTGGTCACATAGCTAGTGTATTTTCTCACCCGACACAAGTAAGTACAAGAACAGAAAATACAGGGTACAAGATATCGTGTCATGACGTGTCACAGGAAGAGTACAAGATATGTAAATGTACAATAACCATAGAAAAGTACTTGCCTTGCTCCAAAAAATCAAGTGTACTAGATGGAGCTGGATGTCCTCCTGTTTTAATTTGTACATATTGGTTAAGTTCTAAATCATGGTTTTTGCTATTCAAAACTACTAATTAGCTATTTAGTTAATTCTAGTTGGTCATACATGCATAGATAGTAAAATAATAATATCATCATAGAATCTAAACTCAAAGTTTACCAGTATCTAATTTGGAATATACTAACCAATTGGTATCAAACCAACCTATTAACATACAATCTAAACTGGACTTCCTCTAATGACTATCAAAAGACTTATTCGAAAATAGGGTCCTCTTTCTATTGTACTGAGATTGAATTGTCAGTTTCAACAAATTACCAAGACAATGTTATTGGAAAATTCAGTTCAAATAATTACCAGGATACTGCACATAAAGTCTTAGGTTCATCAAATTGAACCAAGACTCTATATTCTGGAATCTCAGGTTTCCCAAACTGAACCAAATTCCTGATATATAATTCTAACCTCACTTTATAAAATTCACATCATTCAATCCTTTATACACAAGCTTATATTTCCAGATTGCTGTTACCAACTCAAAGTGCATGTGATATATAGCCCATCCTTACTTAATTTACACAACCATTAACCCAACAAAATAGACCATTCCTGTAGCCTAACCGCACACAAATGAGAATATACACATAACTTCTCTTCACCATTTAACTTGCTTAAAAAAAGAAGAACTTAGAAAATAATAACATTTTGGAAATTGACCAATACTATAATTAACCATCACCCCTCAATTACTGAAATCAACAAAACAAGAGCCTGACACATGAAACAGAACACCACTTGACCGCTGAAACCCAGCATCCTTGAGTCTCGGCTTCACGACAATGCAAAGGATTTGGACTCGGCTAGGCAGGTACTAACTAGTGGCCACGATCCGACACTTGGACACAATCCAACCAGACACGAGTGCTGCCAGACAGGTTTAAAATGGTTGACATGATCTCAACATCAGACACGACTGGACACAGAACAAGATTATTAAACTAACACTATTATGGATTCTTCCGAAAATGGAAAGTATCGAAATTACCTGAAATGAGTCGTAGTTGAAACTAAGTCTCCCCACAGGATCGGACACGAGCTTCAAGTGTCCAAAAAACAAATCAATCCCTGTTGAGACATTCCATCGAATAGATCCCGATCATCAAAATCAAACAAAAGTTTCAGACAAATTTGAATCTCTTTGACTGAAAAAATAATCCAAAGAATATAGAACACTAAATCAACACTCACACTTAAAATTGTCCCAGTTAAGATCATTCAAAACCAACTGATCTCATCGATCCGCTGTAGTGCCCCGTCCTGCGAAGTCAATCAGAGGAATCGAAATGCCGACGGCGTTCGGACTTGGCCTTACAACGGCAACTCGAAGACATCGATCAAGTGGGATAGTTTTGGTGAACTTGCCTCATCTTAGCCTTCACATAATAATTCGTGTGTTTTCAACTTGCACAAGTAGGCTTAATGATAAAAGAGACGAATCCACATAGCTAAAGGGAATTATCCCGACGGATCGAAATCGAGTTTAGAACATGGAAAACGTCCCACGGTCTGATTAGAGTTGTTGCTCAGCATGCTTTAAAAATGACACTCGATCCTCCGTCCCGCGACTTGGGAGAAGGAAAAGTTGGTATTCGACACAAACGATGAGTTAGCCTAAGTCATAGGCGTCGCCCGCGTAAATGTTCGATAAAGCATGCACGTTTCTACTGCGCAAGGCTTGGCATAGCCTTGGCTCGTCCCTCGGGTTAAGTTGTAGGCTTGAGTAAGTTAGGCAAAGTTATGCCGGTCGACCTAAGTCATTCCAAGTGCCGTCCTGCTCGTTCTGCGGTTGTCAAGTCAAATAGTCCCACGATCTCACGGGCCGTCATATAACGTATGACTTGGGTGATAGCGTCGCGTAAGACGTAAGTTAGTTAAAGGCACGAGCCACGGTTGGCACGATGTAAAGTTAGCCATAGCCCATGGCACTTAAGGAATACGTTTTGTTCAAGTTAAGTTGGATGGCTACGTAGTAGTCGTTCCCTCGAGTTCAAAGAAGTTCGAGGCGGTCCCTCGGTTGGGAGCCTCGCGTTCCTATCCACGTTAAGGTGTTTCGAGGCGGTCCCTCGGTTGGGTGTCTCGCGTTCCTATCCACGTTAAGAAGTACGAGGCGTTCCCTCGGTTGGGAGCCTCACAGCCCCGATGCACGAAATGCAAAGGGTGGTTCCGAGCACGAGTTGCTAACTATAGTTCAAGTCGTACCAACAAATTAGGCCATGTATTTACGTGAGTCTAGATGTCTCGTAGGTGTGTGGTCATTGGACACCTTGTCGACAAGGAATTCTGCCTAGACTGGTTATACGTCGGGGCACCAGGTCCAGTCGTCCTAGGAGGTAGACGTTATAGCAGCGCATGCTTTTATTGCGTGGGTAGTCAGGGGCTTTCAACGGGGATCGCTACCTGCGCTGAAGGACCCGCCGCCTACTCGAGCTATGTCCGCGATGGCTTGTCATGCCAGTGACCTTTCATATAGATATTTGGCGTGCTAAGCGGCGAATCCGCATGTACGGTGTCGGTCGTAACAAAGGGAATGTAAGCACGGTATGCGTTGAATAGTGAAATGTGTGCTCGGTTTCACCCAAGGTATTATAAAGCCTACGATTGGGCTATACGTAAAGACACGTGCTTTGGCACGAGATATGGCATCGTACTTGAGTTTTCAATACCGGCTCCACAAGTTTGGTTAGTGGTTGTGCGTTAAGTCGAGAAGGGCCGTAAGGCGAGTTTGGATAAGTCAGGTTACGCTGCAAGGCACGGCCTAGATGTTTGAGGCACATGCAAGTATTTGACACGACCTAGTCGTTACGTCCAAGAGTATGATACGAAAGTCAAGTATGAGTCGGTACGTTGACAATGCAAGCACGAGACAGGTCTAGAGGCAAAGTATGAGTACGTTATTAGTGCAAGGCACAAAGATGGTCTAAAGACACTAAGTAGGCCGAGCGTCGGTCCTAAAATCGATTCTAAGGCAAGACTAGAAAGACAATCGTAAAAGAGCTTGTATTACACAAAGTAAAATAAACGTGTTGGTTTTGTATGGGTGGGCGAGGAGCTCACTCCACCAGTACAGTTGAGTACTGACACCCACACAGTATTTATGTGCAGGCACAGGTAGAAGCTCGTGGTGCGGGGCTCGCTTGGATGCGTCGAGGCACAGAGTTCCTTGGCGATTCGAAGCGTGCAGCCGCGTGAAGATAGACATATACGGGACATAATGTATGGACATCGCCTTCCGAAGCTTTCGCTGAATTCAAGTATTGTATCGAGAGATGAGAGAAGCAGAGTGACTTGTAAAGTGAGACGAGTGAATTTGAGCGATTGTAATCTCGGCCTTGTGCCCTCAATGTAACCGTTGTTTCGATATCAATAAAGAGCTTCTTTTGAATGTCTTGTGTTTTTGTTCTAAATTTTTGCTGCATATTCAATGTATCTGCTTGGGACTTCTGGGCGACGATCCCGTCGCCGTCGATCTAATCGGCCGTTATGGAACTGTCTTGCACGAGCGTAATCTAGGCTCGTGCGGCATCACGCCTTAGCGAGGACGATCGCTCCTACGGGAGCAGGGCCTGACATAATGGTATCAGAGCACGGCTTTACGTCCTTGGACTATCGATTGAATTCTTTAACTCCGTTGTTCCGCAAACTCTGAATTGTGCTTTCGCAATGTGATATCGTTGGTGCGCTCTCCCTCAACGTCCTTCGGCATGTCTATACAATAAGTCTAATATTTTTGAAAGCTCGTACAAGCGTTCAATCGAACGTATCGATAGGTGATGGCCTTTGGGCCGAACGGTGCTGACCTTGAGTTGATAGAAAATGCGTGCTAAAGTTAGCAGGTCACCTGCGTGCCTAACAAGTCCTACATGAGCAAATGAGTGCACAGAGTTGGAGTATAGTCCATACGGGATGGCCATGCGCAAGGCCTTTTGGCTAAGTTGTGCCGCGTATCACGCACCTCGACCTTTTGGTGCAAACGAGTCACAACCAATATTAAGTACCGCTTGGTCAGGAACGGAGATACACTTGGAGTGTATATCGGTAGGAACGTTATCAGACTAACGCTTAGACGTACACGGAAGATTATTCTGGATTTTGAGGAATAGTGCGAACGACTTAGTGCGTCGATGCGACGTGAACGATTACGCTAAGGATTTGTCAAACGAATCCGAAACATGTCTTAGCGAATAACGCGAACGTGATTTGGTCTAGATTGGATGACTCGAATCCCGGGTGGTGTATGGTCCGTCTTGGAAATCATTCGAGCGAAAGATTGAGGATTGCACGAGTATGAAATGCGAAAACAATTGAGTAGGTGAAATCGGATTGAAGGAAATCAATACGGATCGTATACAAAAAGTTAGCATGGCAGGTAAATAGCGTGCATGAAAAGTTGAAATTTGAAGTTACGCAAACGACTCTGAGGATTGAAATCGATGTTGCTCGATGGTTTGAGTTAGCAAGGAATGATACGAATTAAGAAAATACATTAGTCGATGACTTAAGATAGACGGATAAACGATACGTGAATTTGGGTTGAAGAAATTGATGTGGTGAACGATTCGAGGAGATTATCCAGTCAGACGATAGCATCATTCGCACGACTCAAAATTTGTTGCACAGGAAGATCGTCTGGTTACGCCTATCGTCGATGGTATTGAGGCGTATCAAAGATCGATATGCGATAACTCGGGGGCACTCTAATTCGAGGAATAACGATCGTGCAAGTGTTATTGTTCGGTTGGATGCTATACTTAGGATCTTGATTGAGACGAATGTTGGGTGAAAGAAATCATGTTTTGATGGTTGCGTTGATAACCACAATGTCGACGGTCTTGTCTTGTGCGAGCGTAACTCCAGCCTCGCACATGCGTTGCATCGAATTTGGGACGATCATTCCGCGTGAGCGCTGACATGGTGATTCATGTCACGGGAATAATCAAACTCAGAAAATCAGGACGCGGCAACTTTGATGGTCCTGACTTGTCGGTTTGATGCGAAAGAAAATTTGAGGATGTTAGGACTTATGATTGACGAATGAATGAAACTTGTAGATTATGTAGGTCCAATCCGCACATCGAGAATGAACTAGTCTAGACACAAACAAGAGTTACGTCCCGATGAGAATGATTATCTCGCGGGAGCGTGCATGGTGATTCGTGCCCACTGTGGATGATCGGACTCACGTGAGATCGGAGCGTGGCATACTGTTAAGTCAGATGACCTTGTGATCGATTACGTGAATTGGAATAGATGATTTTGGAAGTATAAAATGTGAATTATGGTTTTGTGATGAATCGTGTCGTAGCGTGCTTGACTTGGAAAGATTGATAGGCGGATTATGTCGAACGTGTTCGAAGAGATAGACTATGCGAAACGGTTTGATGAACGAACGATATTGATACGATGTGGAATTGGTTGAAATGTAAGTTATCGTAGGATGGTTTTACTAAACGACTCGGACCCCATGCGACGAACATTGGAATGTGTGTAGAAAATCGATGATCGATGTTTAGAAATCGGAATGATGCGAGCTTGGGTAGAAAACTCCGTACCAACGATTTAGTTTGACCTTAGGATGGGGTTGTAGAAGCATAGAATTTCAGAACCAGAAAATCTATGCGCCAGACTACATGTACCAAAGCTTGGACAAAGTACTTCACAGCAAAAAGCAACAAATATATAGACATTGAAAGAGGACTTTTTATTTAACACATAAAAGTCTATTACATATCTAAGAAAGACTGTACAAAGGAGAATTTCTACAAAGAAAAGATCCTAAGTCTACAGCCAGCAATCAACATGCACCCTCAGCCAGGCGCATCCCAACATGCGCCCTCAGCCAGGCGTATCCCACCATGCGCTCTCAGTAAGGCGCATCCTTTTCAGCAGCTCAGTTATGTGCATCCTCAGTTATGTGCATCCCTTGGGCAACTCAGTTATGTGCATCCCTTCAGCAGCCCAGTTATGTGCCGCTCTTCCAGCCAGGCTCACCGCCGTCTAAATGCTTCGACTAATAAAGCATTTATTGAGCAGAACGAGGGTGGCAATCAACCCTCTAGCCAAGGAAGGGAAAAGAACCACAAGCCAACTTGTGGCCAGGGGAGGCTTCGAAAGAGCCTCCAAACACCAAGGAAGACCGTGATCGAAACCGCGGCCAAAGGAGCAGCTTTCAACACAACCAGAATGGGCTACACCCATTTTGAAGGAAGAAAGAGCCACCAAAGCCGCGGCACCGCCATTCCGATCTACGGCTCTTCCTGCACAACGAAGACGAGGCCCGAGCATCCCTATCTTTGGATGCAACAGACACCTTCCGCCTGCCTCGGAAGCCCTCGACCCCGACTTTTGGATGTAACAGTCACCTTCAAGTGCATCGACAAAGACACTGCGTCGCATCTTCACTCTCGGGAGCATCTCATCAACAGAATGCATTCGAGTACACAAGTTCATGTCGGAAAGACGTGAGAGAACGAAAAGCAAACCCTCTCTCCATGCCACTATTTATAGGCCGGACAAATTAAACCCATGCGCCAAGTGGATGGCTCTCCGAATTCCGTGCAATGAATTTGTATTAAATGGATGAACCAGACGCTTCGAATTCAGCCAAGTCAAAACGGCTATTTAAAGCACTCGAAGAATGTAACAGTCGCACCATTAAAGACGGGTCAAGCAGATGCGCCGGCCAGACCACGCATCACACGCGCCCTTCAACATCAAGCGCATCATACAGACGCACCTTTCAAACACCAAGCGCATCACAGAGGATGCACCCCCATGCGTCCCCATGCGCCTAGTGGAACGCCAACCGACGCGCCCACTCAGTTATCCATCAAATGTTACAAACATTAAATGCTGAACTGACAGA
The DNA here is from genome assembly GCA_029216955.1 of Iris pallida. Classification (NCBI taxonomy): domain Eukaryota; kingdom Viridiplantae; phylum Streptophyta; class Magnoliopsida; order Asparagales; family Iridaceae; genus Iris; species Iris pallida. The sequence goes on from JANAVB010010799.1 coordinate 10,244,254, forward strand.
TTGACAGCACGCCTCCCAAAGTCTGAACAGTTGGTAGCTTTTTCAGAAGACGAAGTATCGCCAACGTCAGCATCATCATTACTTCCCTCCGACGGCTACTGCCACGTGGCTACTCAACCATCTCGCATGCGCCTCCGCGGCCATGCGCCCAAATCTGCATACGCCTCAAAAGCTGTGCGCCTCAGACTTTTTACTAATCCCTAAAAATAGAAAAAAAGTCACCATTAAAAGCTCTGCATGCGCCTCAAAAGCCATGCGCCCCAGACTCCTCCCTGATCCCAAAAGACAGGAGTAAAATCACTACTGAAGCTCTGCATGCGCCTCAAAAGCCATGAGCCCATGATGGTCCGTGACTCCTAAAGGTTACGAGCCAAAGTCTCCTCATGCGCCCAATCTCTGGCACATCCTACCAGATCATTCTGCCTACCAAATCCGAGATCTCCGAGCCATGAGTCGATGACACGTGTCCTTTGACTCAACTCATCCAAGATCTCAGCAACAGAAAGATCTTCTTCTCTGCTACGTGCTGGCTCACAAAAGAAACATGAAGAAGTCAACCCCTCGATCAGGGCGCATCGTCCATGTGCCTCCATCAACAATCAACATGTGGCGTCCCCACGTACAGGCACATCCTACATGCGTGCATGAGCAGCCAGCCTGCAAAACTATAAATAGAGGGATCATTTCCTTCTTCTAGACGGAGACAGCCACCTACGTGCACACATATCAACCTCTACAACGAACAGACAGAGACTTTGCCCCACCAGAGAGGCAGATACAGACACTCAACGTCTTCCTCCTCTCAGCAAGCTCCAGCACGCAGAGCAATCCAGACCTTCAGAGAACCGATAACCGTCGTCAGATCGTCAACGGAGTCAACGTATTACCACTCGCTCTATTGGCACAAGGAACCCAGATTAAACAAAAGTGTACTCCTAGGACTACGTCTAAAGTCCTATATTGTAACACTGTTCTGTTTGTATTAAAATTTACAATCAAAATTTTTTAATGGCAAACAAGCTGGCGACTCTGCTGGGGACCTCTTTCTTCTCCACCGAGAAAGCTGTGTCCCAATCCGACGACGTGAAGGTGGGCTCCTCCCACAAGACGTCGGTCGTACGCCTCAATCAACAGGCGTATGAGGAGTTCATCTCTGAAGGAAGTGCGAGTCCTTCGAAGCGGCTGCCGAAGCCGAAGAAGAGCCGCCGAGTCTGGGTGCACAAGGTCGACGCCTTGGGCACCACCACCGAAGGGGATGCGCCAATCCAACTTTTCCTTCCTGCTGACGTCCTCAGCAACCAAGATGCGCCCACTGGTACAGCGCATCTCTCGGGGAAACGTGCGGCTAACCACGTTCCCCAGCCATCTCCCTCTTAGGCAAGGAAGATGCGTCGACGGAGCAGGGGTGCAGCCAATGCCCCGTGCATCACCTCTGATGCGCCACAGAAGATCTCTGTCTTTGACAGACTCACTCGCTATAGTGGCGAGGAGAATTTGGATTCTGAGTACTATGCACCCCAGCGGCCTGGTACGAAGAAGTCCAAGACAGCACGGGCCATGCGTCCCAAACGTGCTATGCCGGCAACAAGCTAGAAGCATGCGCTCACAATCATGCGCGCTGCTGATGGTAAGTTGTACAAGTTCGACTCGAGTGCTGCGACGCCGAGAATGAGCCGACCTTCGAAGTCCTTGTCTCACTTGGACGCATCTACTGTGTGCACAACCAAGTCGAGTAAGGCAAATCCAGTGGTCTTGAACTCCCGCGCCTCCTCCGGTTGTGCGTTTGAGGTCCGTTCAAGTCACTCCAAATGTTGTGGTTCCTCCACTTCTGATCGGGATGCCTGTTTGGTATTTGATCAGGGGGCGCAGCACTCACTTGACCACCCCGGTGCTTGGCCTTGCCATGCGCCTGAAGGGGGTGCAAAGGTGGCACTCTCCTCCAATGATTTGCGTAACGTGATTACTCACAAGCACCGATCAGGAGAGTTGACTGACAAGCACGATGCGCCTCTCACGGAGCATACTTGTGCTGTGGTCACCATCAACTGCTATTGCAAAGCGACAGTCCCACCAAGGCAGTCGGTGTTCCAGCGGCTGCAATCATCGACACCCCTCCAATGTCGCCTCGGAAAGAAGGTGTCAACAGAAGAGGAACCAACGGTTGTTTCATGCAACGTGATCTCCAACTCCTCGTCAGTCCGAAAGACGACTGGCAGTCTCTCTTCCTCGTCCAAAAGCCAGCCAAAGAAAACTAAGACAGCTGTCTCGTCCTCTGGAGTGTTCGAAGGCACTCGAGCGAGGAAGAAGATCTTGGAGGAAGCTGGGGGTAGTCAGACCTTTGTCGAGCCTCCTTCCGAAGACGAGTGTGTCCAAAGCACACTTGGGGCAGATCCTCGAGGCGAAGTCAGCCTCCCAGAAGCCCCTGAAGACGAAAACATCCCCCAGAACATAGCTGGGGGTAGTCTAGCATCTGCGGACCCGAGTTCCGGAGATGAAGAGGCCCTTCAAGACGGAGCTGAGGGTAATCAGGCCCTTGCAGATGCGCCCGTGGTGAATGTTCTTCCGAACATAATCGGGGGTAGCCAAGACGAAGCTCCAGGAGAGGCGACTCCCCTACAAAAGAGTGAGGCCGAGAGTGAAGCCTCGACCCATTCATCCACTCCCGGCCGCGTCATGACAGTAAACATGACTGGGGCTGATGTCGAGTCTGATGCGCCGCCAACAGACCTCGTCCAGCACATAGATACCCTGGAGGGAGGACTCAAAACCCTCTCTGCCTCCATGCAAATGCTGACTCAAGCAGTATTTGAAATACGGTCAGCTTTGACCAGGACACCCTCTACCGGTCCCGATCCGGGGGCCAATGGAGAGTCGAGCGTACCCCTTCAACGGGTATCCTCGGACGCAAATCGCCGCGAAGCACCTCGGACGTCGGAGCCCTCAAATGCTCAACATCCAGTGGTGCCACCTTCTCCGACTCCCAGCTCCACGGAAGACGTGGTCGAGATGATCAGGGACCTACACGAGCTCTTTGAGTACAAGACGAGACAAGAAGAGTGCCAGAAAATGGGCATCCCCCAGCCTTATCCCCTCGAGTGGAACAAGGTGGTTTATCCTCCAAAGTATAAACCACAAATACTGACGCCATACGACGGGAAGGACTCGTCGTATCGCTACCTGATGTATTTCCAGTCTAAGACCGGACATCTTCCGAAGGAGGATGCGCTGCTTACCAGCATATTTGTTGGGGCACTGAAAGGAGTGGCGTACGACTGGTACTGCAGCCTCTCCGACAATTCGATATCTTCCTTCGACGACCTGACGCGCCTCTTTCTCGACCGTTTCTACGACGGCGGGAAGGACATGACAATGGCGTCCCTTATAGAGATATGCCAGAAAGAGAAGAAAATAGTTCGAGTGTTCATCGAACGCTTCCGACAGGCCTGCTTCAGACTGCCCTCGGGCATGCCAGAACATGCGCTTCTCTCCTCCTGCAGCATGAACATGCTGCCTGCAGTCAAGCTCTGGCTCAACTCTACTCCTCCTCCCGACTGGAGCTCCTTGATCATTGAAGCAGAAGCCACGGAGAAGAAGGCAGCCAACACTCGTCTTCTGGGAGTCAGTTTCCCTGCCTTCGATGACAAGGGAAAACGGCCTGCAACCAACAACCTCGGACGATAAACAAAGGGGAAGCAGGCATTGACTGTCAATGCCTCAAAAGGTGCATCAGCACCTACTTAGAAGCCTCCACTTGCACCAAGGCCGAAGGAGGTTTATTCGTTCAACGACGAAGATACCCTGCAGCTCTTTGAGATACTGAAGCAGGGTAATAAGATCAAGCTTTCGGACCCGAAGCGTCCCGATGATGTTGGGAAAGTGGACAACCCGAGGTACTGTCACTACCATCGGTTTGTCAGACTCCCAACCAAGGACTGCTATGTCCTCAAGAATTACATCCAGCACATGATCAACGCGAATGTAATCTCCGTTGACTACGAAAAGAAGACGGTGTCAGCCAACATGGTGTCACTCCAGTTTGGCACCCTACCGCTGACTACAACGCAAGATGGCGTCGTCCCCATCCCTAAGGCGACAATGGAGGTGGTTAACTTACCACCAACCCGTGACAATGTGAGTGGACTCATCCCACTCACCATATCTCGTGGGAAAATCCTGTGGGTTCATCCCGATCTCGTCTCCGAGGTGACTCAACCGGAGGTACGCCCTACCTCCAAGTCCAAAGACAGGAAGATCAAGTCTTGCCGCACGGTCTCTTCTTCAGCGGAAGAGGCACTTCCTGTGCAGACGCGTTCACAACAGAACGTCTAACCCGACAAGCTGCCGTCGAGATGGTGCCTCCTGGCACCGTCCCTGCTATCCAGGACGAGGGCCCGTCTAAGCCCTCAGCAGCCAATAAACAGAAGCAGATGAGGCCCGCTTCGATAGGCCTCTGCGAAAAGAGAATGCTTCGGGACTAGCCAAGCTCCACAACTTCGACATACTGGCGCAACTCGCCAGTACTCCTGCCCGCCTATCTCTGTTCGAGCTCCTCCATCTTTATAAAGACTTCCGAGAAGCTCTCTGCGAAGCTCTGAAGGATGCTGAATCCTTTCTCAGTCAGGTCAAGCAGCCGGAAGATCTCCCGACTGTGTGCAAGCACTGTCACTGTACGGAGGAGGTTATCTCCAATATAACCTTCACCCAACAGGACATGTTGCTCAAACACAATCGACACAACAGGCTGCTGTATTACACAGGGTACATCGGTTCAGTTAAGGTGAAGTGGATTCAGATTGATCCGGGGTCTTCCCTCAGCATCATCTCGAAGATGCTGCTCTCAACACTGGGGATCCCAATGTACCGACTGGCGCCCTCCAACACAACAATCAGTGGTTTCAACGCCAGCAAAAGTGAACCACTGGGCAAAATAAGACTAAAGTGCCACATCGGTAACCTCAGAACTGAGGTCACTTGTTATGTCGTGGACGTTGAAGTCAACAACAACATTCTTTTGGGTCACCCATGGCTGTACGAGTACATGGTGGTGCCATCCACGCTCCACCAATATATGAAGTACGTGTCCACCAACAACGTCATCCGTACGGAGTTCACGGACATCGACCCTTTCAAAGGGATTGAAGCCTACTTCACCGATGCCGACTTATACAAGTCACCTGACGAGGAGGAGGCCAATAATGCTGACGACGAAGCAGAAATAGCAGCAGAGCCGGACATGGAGCCTGAGGTCACTCCCGATGCTCCTTTGAAGATCCGACTCCGAGGCAAATCGCCTCAGAAATTGCCTCACATGAGCATTAAGCTACCCGGGAAAGCACCAGCTGCTCCTGAAGCTCCCCTGAAGATACGGCTCAAGGGAAAGCCGCCTCAAACATCGGCTCCCCTTATGGCAAAACTACAGGGGAAGGCGTCAACCACCGGAAGCACAGCGGAAGCACCTCTGAAGGTGCGTCTCAAGGGCAAGCCGTCGCCATCCCAGCCGCCAGAGAAGGCCCAGGTAGTCCCCTCGGACTCCCAGATCAGCACTGTGGTGGACCCTCCCGATCCTACCCCGGTGCTTACAGATAAAGAGCTGGGAAAATATATATCGGCCGATGTAGATGCCCCATCTCTCGACAATGTAATCCCACGGGATAAAATCTCGTATTTCATCAACAATAGAGTGTCTTTTAATTATTCTAGTCTTCCACATTGGAATGCCATGTATACATTAGATAACGCTCTACGGTCGTTGCAAACACAAATAACGACCGTCCATCATGTAAGTCGAGTAGTCCCGTCCCAAGGAGTCTGTTACATAGTCCCACCACGGAGTCGAGACGAAGAATCCATCATCTTTGGCAAGGTCGAGCGCCATCAAGAATTCAAAAGATGGGTTACGACCTAAAAAGCGACAAAGGCCTGAACTACGGCAAGGGTCGACGTCTCCCTCTCTGGCTTCCAACACCTAAAGGAAAGCCGCAGGACTACTACAATAGAACTCGGCGGGGGAGGGGGGGTAGGCTATGTTACGCCACTGTCAACGCCAGAGAGTTCAGACACAGAGGAAGTTGAACATTCTCACTCGTCTGAAGCATCAACGTGGGATTCCAATACCAGCATCGGATCTGTCTTCAAAAAAGTGCTGTCAGCCAACATGACATCTGCACAATCTCAAGAAGAAGAAGGCGAAGACCAAGCGCCGGATTTCTTCGAAGAAGAACCCTGGGCTCCATGCCTGGGACAACAATGGGAGTCTCATTTCGAATTACGTGAACCTCCCACCGAAGACGAAGTCGAGCAGATCGACCTTGGGGATGGATCTTCTTCCAAACTTATCTTTGTCAGCAAAAGCCTAAAAGGAGAAGACCGAGAATCTTTAATCAAGCTGGCTAAAGAGTATATCGACGTCTTCGCCTGGAGCTACGAAGATATGCCGGGACTTGATCCCCAGATCGCGATGCATAGGTTGAACATCTTACCTGATGCCAAGCCTATCAAACAACAACAGCGGCGCTTCCGGCCGGACATCATGAACGCCATCGATCAGGAGGTGGACAAACTCTTAACCAGCGGCTTCATCCGTGAAGAGCAACACCCAGATTAGGTAGCCAACGTCGTTCCCGTCACCAAGAAGAACGGGAAGATACGAGTCTGTATCGACTTCAGAGATCTCAACTCTGCTTGCCTGAAGGACGAATTCCCGCTTCCAATCACCGATGTGATGATCGACAACACATGTGGCTTCGAACGCATGTCTTTCATAGACGGATATTCGGGCTACAACCAAATCAAGATGTTCCCCGATGACGCAAAACACACGTCATTCAGGACTCCAAAGGGTGTTTTCTGCTACACAGTGATGCCCTTCGGCTTGAAGAACGCTGGTACAACATACCAACGAGCTATGAGCACCACTTTCCGTCAGCATCTTCGTAAGACAGTCGAATGCTATATTGACGACATCAAGGTCAAGAGCCGTCTCAAAGGAGATCACCTGCAAGACCTCAAGACCGTCTTCGATCTCATGCGGGCGCATCAACTCAAGATAAACCCCGCTAAATCCTTCCTTGGGGTTTCTAGCAGAAAGTTTTTGGGCTTTATCATCACGGTGAAAGGCATTCATGTCGATCCCGAGAAGACCAAAGCTATCCTTGATATGGACCCTCCGAAGAACCTTCGAGAACTTTGAGGCCTACAGGGACGTCTGGCATACATCCGGAGGTTCATAGCAAACCTTTTCGGCAAATGTCAACCCTTCACCCAGCTCAGAAGAAGGGAGTCTCTTACGTCTGGACAGAAGAATGCCAAAAGGCTTTCGACGACATCAAAGCCTACCTGACGAGCCCACCAGTCCTGGTGGCACCCGTCGCCGGCAAACTGTTCTTCTTCTACGTCTGTGCCATAGATCATTCCTTCGGCGCCCTGCTAGCTCAAAACAGCGACACAGGCTATGAGCAAGCAATCTACTACCTTAGCCGAACTCTGATCGGGGCCGAACACAGGTACAACCCCGTTGAGAAAGAATGCTTGGCTTTGGTATTTGCCATCCAAAAGACTCGTCATTATGTCTCGGGCCAGACAATTCATGTCATTTTCCGAGTCAATCCGCTCAGGGTCCTCATGACGAAGCCAGGATCACTGAACTCCCGGCTAGCTACATGGGCGATCTTGCTAACGCCATACAACATGGTGTTCGTTCCACAAAAAGCTGTTAAGGGTCAAGCTCTGGCCGACTTTTTAGCTGCATACCCCATCCCAGAGTCCTCAAGGCTCTATAAAGACATCCCAGATGAGGTCCAAGAATCAAACGTCACCAAAGAAGGCTCCGTCTGGCGAATATTTTTCGATGGCGCTTCAAGAACAGGCCCCAAAGGCCAAATCATCGCAGGAGTGGGGGTGGTATTAGTCTCCCCCGATCAACTGGTCATCCAGCGTGCTTACTCCCTTTCGAAGTCGTGCTCCAAAATGTTGCCGAGTACAACGCGCTCATTATGGGACCCCAGTTAGCACAACAGCTGGGGCTGAATCATCTGGAAGCCTACAGCGACTCAAAGCTCATCGTAAATCAGATCAGAGGGCAATACGAGGTTCGCCATGAAGATCTGATCCCCTACCATGAAGTTGCATTGAACATTATTTCAACCTTCACCGGGTTCTTCATCGAACATGTACCTCGTCTACAAAATCTAGAGGCTGATGCTCTGGCTGGCCTCGCAGCCTCCTTGGCGGCACCCCTCGGGACTCAACACTACGTCACGGTAGTGGGCTGAGACTTGGTTTGCCCTAAAAACAACCTGCGCTCATAAGTGGCCCACGCCATGTCAGCGGATGCCGGTGTTAACGTCCGAGATTGGAGATTCTCGTTCATCGACTTTGCTGTCTACGGAATTCTTCCAAAGGACCCGAAAGAAGCCATCTCAGTCAGGAGACGCTCTCTTCGATTCTACTACGATACGGCCACAAAAATGCTGTACCGACGCTCCTACGATAGACTTCTCCTTCGATGTTTGTCTAACAAAGAAGCAGCCGAAGCCCTTCGAGAAGCTCACGATGGAACCTGCGGGGCCCATCAACCTAGTCCTAAGTTGCAGGATCGACTGTGACGTATAGGCTACTACTGGCCAACCATGGCCGCTGACGCTGTCGAATATGCTAAGAAGTGCCATGCGTGCCAGCTTCACGCAGACTTCATTCACACACCGTCAGAACCACTACATCCTACAGTCGCCTCCTGGCCCTTCGAAGCTTGGGGAGTGGACATTGTGGGACCGATCACCCCTCCTTCATTGAGAGGGTACCGTTTTATCCTAGCAATCACCGAATACTTCTCCAAATGGGCAGAAGCAGTTCCGCTGGCAGAAATGAAAAGCTCCAGGGTGATCAGCTTCATCAAGCACTACGTCATCTACCATTTCGGGGTACCCCGAAGGATCATCCACGATAATGGTTCTCAGTTCATCAGCCATGTTTTTAGCCGATTCTGTGACAAGAATCGCATTCAAAACATGGCATCAACCGCCTACAATCCGGCAGCAAACGGATTAGCAGAGGCGTTCAACAAAACTATCGTCAGGCTACTCAAAAGGTCGTGTCATCTAACAAACCCGACTGGGATGAAAAGCTCGACGAATGCCTTTGGGCCTACCGCACAACGGTACAGACCCCGACAGGTAACACACCATTCTCCTTGGTCTACGGAAGCGAAGCGGTACTGCCTCTCGAGATTCAGATACCCTCACTCCGTGTAGCAATCACAAACCAACTCACAGAAGAAGACAATCAACATCGTCATCTGCGGGAACTGGAGGCCCTTGACGAAAAGCGTCTTCTAGTTCAACAACGCATCGAAGTCTACCAAGCCCGTATATCACAGGCTTTCAACAAGAAGGTCAAACAGAGGACTTTTCAAGTAGGCGACCTGGTTCTGGCAGTTAGGAGGCCGATGGTGTTGACTCACAAAACACCAGAAAAGTTCGAGCCGAAATGGGAAGGACCTTTCATCATCGAGACGGTATACTCAAATGGTGCTTACCGTCTCGCCAAACCCAATGGGGACTTGTTCATGATGCCCATCAACGGCAAGTTCCTAAAGAAGTACTACTCTTGACATCTTTTCAGACATGTGCTTCCACTCCACAAAATCGTACGCTTCCAGAGCCCAGCTGTTCCGTGGCATCCTCCAGTAGAAGGGCAACCACGTCCACATCACCTCTGATTTGTCCCCCTACATCCTACATGGCAGAATCTTACACCCCGTAAGACTATGCTATCCTTCATGTTTACCATGTCCACACTACCTCTGAGTAAACATCTCGTACAGACAACCCCCGCGTTGCCGTAAATTGATCGCAGAACTTCCACATCCACATTACCTCTGAGTAGTTCCGTGCATCCCCCAGAGTCATTCCTACCACGTCCATAAACACCTCTGAGTAGGAAGATTCTATCATTTGAACCCCATATTTGCTACGTCTATATTACCTCTGAGCAAATATATTGGGTCCTTCAAACTTATTATATGTACCTAAAACCAAGGTACACAAAAGATAATAGGTCCACATAAATCATCAAAGTTCATGACAAGCAAAAATGAACACATCACAAAAAAATGGTGTACTTCTTTATTTTTTTAAAAAAAGAGAGTAAAGGATTACACTATCCACAGCAAGAGTAGCAAAAATCAAAAAGCAGAGACTACAAGCCCTAATCCCCAGGGTTGGTGAAAAGCTCTGCAATTCGGCATTTCAAGTCTGCTGCCCGAGTCTCCACAGTCGCCAAGACTCGACGTTCAGCTTCTTGACGCATCGCTTCAACAGCCTCAGCAGAAGTTTCATTCTCGTGCTTCTCATCAAGCTGCTGTCTCTACTGAGCCAGGGTAAGAGCTCGGAGAGTGAAAGCTACTTCCTTCTTCTTGAATGCTACGTGTTCAGCCTGGACACATTCAGAGTCCAATAGGAGTCGGGCCCGCTGGTCCTCAAGGCGGCGTATCTGCACGTCAATCTCTGCGATATTATCGTCCAACGCAGCTCGCGTCTCCACAGTCTCCCGTATAGACTGAGATAATCGCTCCATTGCAGCTTCAGTCTCAGCCACTTCACGTTCCCAGACACTCACTGTGGCCTGGTAGGAAGACTCAGTCTCAGCGAGCAGCTTCTTCTTCTCCGCATCTATCAGGACGGAGAGGTCATTTCGCTGGATGCGCTCTAGTTCGGAAAGCCGCTGGTCCAACTCAGCCATCGTGGCTTCCAGAATGACGGCCAGGTGGTCGTGGCCTTGGTGAACACGAATCAGGTTGATATGAGGCAATGCTAGAGTTCTTGCCGTCGCAAAGCTCCCATTGGCGTCCATCACTGCCAACACCCCCCTCTGTAGTATTTTGTACACTGCCTCAACGATGAATTTTACATATTTATCTGTGTCCGCCAGCACCTGTGGCGTCATAGCAGGGGTTGGAGGAGCTACTCCAGTCGGTGGACCGGAAGAAGACCCACCAACCTCAACCTGCGAGGCTGGAACCTCGGCATCAATAGGCTCTTCATCAACAGGGGCTGGGCTACTAGCCCGAGGAGCCAAGGGAGCAGAAGAAGCCGGCACAGGTGTCGAGATAGTACCCCAAGTGGAAGGAGCAACAGAGGGTTCCATCACACCCTTACCCTTCCCGAACTTGGAAGTACCACCGACGTCAGTGGCCACCTCTCCAATACCCAACGTGCTATCACCAGCCAATACTTCCCCTGGCAGAACGGGGAGATCAACACTTACCTCCTGACTCGTCCCTGAAGTCAGGACCGCCAGACGAGTCTCCTCATCAAATCCCTCTACAGGGACAGGATCTGTCGCTACCTCCTGATTGGTAGCCACCTCAGCTTCCGTCGCGGAGTCCGGGATAGGGCTCGGCAATGATGCAGCCGACTTCCCCTCATCATAACAAGGAGGGGAATCAACCCTCTCCTCTGTTCCAACTATCTCTGTTGCCCCCGCAACAGGCTCTTGCAACCCTGGAGCGGCGTCATCTGAAGACGATGAACTCCACCCCACTTCATCACTAGGAAGCCTCGTGTCTGCTGGACCCTCGGCATCCAAGGCCCCAGCCGCGGCCTTTATCATCTCGGAAGCTGCTGCATCCTCGGCTTCCCTTCTGACATAATCCGGGGATGCTGGAATCTCCACGACAACAACATCCTCCGGATTCTCCTTCATAGGAGACATCATAGTCGGCGGGATGCACACTTCAGACGAGCCCGCCATCTCCTTTGGCCTGCTCCCACCAGATTTTGGAGTACGAGGCTTTCTTTTTAGTGGCTCCTATACAAAGGGAAAACATTGATTACATGAAATGTTGAACCCAAACCAGACTATGTGGGACATCCTTACCTCTGCAGATGTTGAATCTGATGACACCGTCGGTGACGATGCCTTCTTCAGCTTCTTTGATACAGGAAATCCAGCCCCTGCATCTGTACGTCGTTTCGGTTGATCAACCGAAGGTTCAGCCTGACCCCCTGGGGATGCGGCTGGGGCACCTTGATGACCCCCCTGGTGGACGGTGTGATCGAGCCCTAGCCGATACATGTCCAGTCACCGCTAATGGGGTGCCTGCAACGAGACTTGTCTCCCTATCATACCCGGAAGGTGCGGCAGCCATAACACAGTAAAACTTGGCGGTCGAGTAAAGAATGGACGGCCGCGGATCCTGGACGGGCAGCGTAAAGCGAGCTCCGGTACATCCAGCATTATAGTAATGCCAAGCTCGTGCCCCATCCAACAAACTTCCAGCATACCCCAGGGTGATACTGGAATTGTCCAACATCAGCTCTGCATAACTGAATTATCGTGCAAAGCGGTTCGATAAATACGGTTCCAGGAAGTACTAATTCCTGTTCCGGTACACCAGGTGGGATGGCTGAATACTTTGCAACCAGCGGAATCCCCACGGAGGCAGAGCGGTGGCATCTTCACCTGAATCCCTTAAGTCTTCGTTGGCCTCAAAACCCAAGAAGATCGGACCAACTTTGGTGATCTCCCATCCCTGAAGATGGGATAAAACCCCTTCTGCAAACAGGGACGCTAGTGTGCGACCAACTCCTCTGGTGGAAACGGCGGAGGAATGCATCTCCGGCCCTGTAGTCTTCTTCTGAACCCGGACTCATTACATTGGGATGGTATAAAATTAACCATCCCATCAAATAGTGAAACGACAGTTCAGCGCACGTGAAGTTATCTTTTCGACCTCGGTCATGAATCACATTTCTCGCAAACTCGCGTAAACCTCGCAGTAAGTTACATACCATTACGGGGAGTAGAGCCAAGCGCCAACCAAAGACCAACTTTACAGCTGGCAGGATCAAGTGCCGGGTCACTCTCTCTACAGAGCCGGATCCGCCCTGGAAGACATAATCCCGAAGCCAAACCATAAGATACGCGACCAATGCTGCTTTCGACGACATCCGATGAGCAAGATGCCAGAAACAGCTGTAGGAGCGTTCATCAGACTGCTGGTCCTCGTTCTTCCGGGGATTTTTCTCATCTAACCTGCTCATCTCAAAGAGCACTTCGCTACGAGAGAGCGCTGGCGGAGTGGAGAATTACGAGGGATCCCCCTTGTCTTGCCTAAAGACGTAATCTCTCCAAGCGGTCACATGAGGCTGCGATCCGCTCTTATCCCTCTTCTGCATATAGTAATGATGACTCGCCACTTCCTTAAAGACGGTCGTCATCTCCTCAGCCTTGTCCCCCAGGACTTGAAACTCTTTGTTGGTCGGAAAGTACTCTTCATAGGGTTCCGATCCCCAAGGAAGCTTTGAGACCTCATACATCTCATGAAGTGCTAGCCCTAACTCCCCCACCGGAGTAAAAAAGGTCTCGGTATGGATATCAAACATCTCCAAGAGTGCGAGGAACATATGCCTGTTAATGTCAACACCTGCCTGGGTGGCACGAATCGCGGCAGTCAGCCCAATTTTTTGGAGCTCAGTCTGGAACTGCGACAAAACCCAGAGTGTCAGTTTATTCCATTTGGAAATGTAATGACACCAACCCTCTACCCGAAACTCTCCTTTCGGGTATGAGCGTTCCATCAACAGCATGCGATGTGCAAAAGTCAAGGTACTATAAGCAAATGTATCGAGGGGAACATCACTATAAATGCTCCCAGGGCGTAGAGTCCGCCAAGTGAAAGAAGACCCAGACCGCACTACGGTCAAAGTATCTTTCTGATCGGAGGTAGAATCAATTTTGATGATGCCAGTCACCGCCCCCACTAAGAGGGAGTAAGATCCCAAGACATCCTCCTCTTGGAAGCAAGACGACAGAAGGCCGTCAAAGGCCATTGACGCTCAAGTTGCTTAACGGTCATATGTACTCCTTTTGCCGTGAAAAACCAGTCTTCTTTGACCTTCAACACTGTTGCTTCAGTAGAAGTAAGGCGGTCCCCAAACAGGAACTCAGGCTTCAAGAAGGTTACTTTATCAGATGTGGCAGATTTCAAAACTCCACGCTCCATCATCCGTTTGAGGAAGCCATACTGCTGTTCCCGGATTTGAGTTATTCTCTCGGGATGCTAGTCCAACATAATAGCGGCTTGAGCAGGGTTTATCACTTCCTCGTTATAATCTACTCCCGCCTGGCAAAGGACAGCATCCAGGAGCACTTCATTCAAGAGTGGGATAGGCATCAACACTAGCAAAGATTCAAAAAAATGTTAGAAATACCAAAAGAATCTGAAGCGCATAGCGCGTCCGAAAGCTTTGGCGCATCATCAAGGAGTAAACCCATGCGCATCAGCAGCGAAGCTTCGGCGCATCATCAGGGTGTGAGCCCATGCGCGTCAGCAGTGCTTCGGCGCATCATCAGGGTCTAAACCCATGCGCGTCAACAGTAGAGCCTCGACGCATCTTCAGGGCTTTAACCCATGTGCGTCGGCGACAAAAACCTTGGCACATCATCAAAAGACTCAAGGTCTATGTGCGTTGGTGTACGTGAAATGAAACTTACCAACCACCTCCGGCCGAACTTTGACAGGCCGACGGGGAACATCGGCCGCTGTAACTTTCACAGGTTCTTTTCCTTTGTCCTTGCTAGCACCGCCTCGAGGAGTCTTGGGAGCCATTCATTGAGAGAAGAAAATTTAGGGTTTTTTTGAAGAACAACTCTAAAGAAAGCAAAAGCAAGGAGAAGAAGAACTCTCTCTCTCCATCTCTCACCAATTTATAGGGCTGGGTCGCACGCGTGAACCGATGATGTGTGATCTCAGCCGTCGCCTCGGGTTCTGTGAAAAGATAACCATAAATAAAACCAAAAGATCATCCTTAATCTTTTTTGGTTACCGAGGCATCATCATTTGTACTAACTGAGCAGAGCATGTGCCCCATCACTGACGCGCGGAGTATCTATGCGCCTCGACGGTCATGCGCCCCCACTACCATGCTTCTTAGTCAAAGTATTCCAAAACTTATCCAAAAGTTTTGAAAACTTTGAAGGGGGTCTTGTAGAAGCATGAAATTTCAGAACCAGAAAATCTATGCGCCAGACTACATGCGCCAAAGCTTGGACAAAGTACTTCACAGCAAAAAGCAACAAATATATAGACATTGAAAGAGGACTTTTTATTTAACACATAAAAGTCTACTACATGTCTAAGAAAGACAGTACAAAGGAGAATTTCTACAAAGAAAAGATCCTAAGTCTACAGCCAGCAATCAACATGCGCCCTCAGCCAGGCGCATCCCAACATGCGCCCTCAGCCAGGCGCATCCCAACATGCGCCCTCAGCCAGGCGCATCCCAACATGCGCCCTCAGCCAGGAGCATCCTACCATGCGCCCTCAGCAAGGCGCATCCTTTTCAGTAGCTCAGTTATGTGCATCCTCAGTTATGTGCATCCCTTGGGCAGCTCAGTTATGTGTATCCCTTCAGCAGCCCAGTTATGTGCCGCTCTTCCAGCCAGGCTCACCGTCGTCTAAATACTTCGACTAATGAAGCATTTATTGAACAGAAAGAGGGTGGCAATCAACCCTCTAGCCAAGGAAGGAAAAAGAACCACAAGCCAACCTGTAGCCAGGGGAGGCTTCGAAAGAGCCTTCAAACACCAAGGAAGACCATGATCGAAACCGCGGCCAAAGGAGCAGCTTTCAACACAACCAGAATAGGCTACACCCATTTTGAAGGAAGAAAGAGCCACCAAAGCTGCGGCACCGCCATTCCGATCTACGGCTCTTCCTGCACAACGAAGAGGAGGCCCGAGCATCCCTATCTTTGGATGCAACAGGCACCTTCCGCCTGCCTCGGAAGCCCTCGACCCCAACTTTTGGATGTAACAGTCACCTTCAAGTGCATCGACAAAGACACTGCATCGTATCTTCACTCTCGGGAGCATCTCATCAACAAAATGCATTCGAGTACACAAGTTCATGTCGGAAAGACGTGAGAGAACGAGAAGCAAACCCTCTCTCTATGCCACTATTTATAGGCCAGGCAAATCAAACCCATGCGCCAAGTGGATGGCTCTCCGAATTCCGTGCAATGAATTTGCATTAAATGGATGAACCAGATGCTTCGAATTCAGCCAAGTCAAAACGGCTATTTAAAGCACTCGAAAAATATAACAGTCGCACCATTAAAGACGGGTCAAGCAGATGCATCGGCCCGCGCATCACACGTGCCCTTCAACATCAAGCGCATCATACAGACGCACCTTTCAAACACCAAACGCATCACAGGGGATGCGCCCCCATGCGTCCCCATGCGCCTAGTGGAACGCCAACCGACGTGCCCACTCAGCTGTCCATCGAATGTCACAAACATTAAATACTGAACTGACAGAGTTGGCAGCACGCCTCCCAAAGTCTGAACAGTCGGCAGCTTTTTCAGATGATGAAGCATCGCCAACGTCAGCATCATTATTACTTCCCTCCGACGGCTACTGCCACGTGGCCACTCAACCATCTCGCATGCGTCTCCGTGGCCATGCGCCCAAATCTGCATATGCCTCAAAAGCTGTGTGCCTCAGACTTTTCACTGATCCCTAAAGACAGAAGGAAAGTAACCATTAAAAGCTCTGCATGCGCCTCAAAAGCCATGCGCCCCAGACTCCTCCCTGATCCCAAAAGATAGGAGTAAAGTCACCACTGAAGCTCTGCATGCGTATCGAAAGCCATGTGCCCAGGATGGTCCATGACTCCTAAAGGTTACGAGCCAAAGTCTCCTCATGCGCCCAATCTCTGGCACATCCTACCAGATCATTCCCCCCACCAAATTCGAGATCTCCGAGCCATGGGTCGATGACACGTGTCCTTTGACTCAACTCATCTAAGATCTCAGCAACAGAAAGATCTTCATCTCTGCTACGTGCCGGCTCACAACAGCAACATGAAGAAGTCAACCCCTCGATCAGGGCGTATCGTCCATATGCCTCCATCAGCAATCAACACATGGCGTCCCCGTATACAGGCACATCCTACATACGCGCATGAGCAGCCAGCCTGCAAAACTATAAATAGAGGGATCATTTTCTTCTTCTAGACGGAGACAGCCACCTACGTGCACACATATCAACCTCTACAACGAACAGACAGAGACTTCGCCCCACCAGAGAGGCAGATACAGACACTCAACGTCTTCCTCCTCTCAGCAAGCTCCAGCACCCAGAGCAATCCAGACCTTCAGAGAACCGATAACCGTCGTCAGATCGTCAACGGAGTCAACGCATTACCACTCGCTCCATTGGCACAAGGAACCCAGATTAAACAAAAGTGTACTCCTAGGACTACGTCTAAAGTCATATATTGTAACACTGTTCTGTTTGTACTGAAATTTACAATCAAAAAATTTTAATGGCAAACAGGGGTCAGTATTGATATCGTTGTTTGGGAACTATGATTCCAGTACTGACGAAAAGACATAGCCTAGCGGTTAGGCAGACGTTCGAGCGCGAAGCGATAGGAGTTACGGAGGCACCACTCGTGAGTCTCGGCTGACATGCACGTATATCAGGGATGCCCAAATATGTGCACGATCCGACTCGAGTGGTGATGGCGGATTCTCTATCACGAGGCTTGGCTGAAATACATGTATTTTAGGGAGCCTGGAATATGTACACGATCCATCTAAGTGATACGTTGAATCAAGTGAGACTTGAGGAACGGAAAAATGTCGAGGATTTTGAAATCGTAAGTTTCGAAGAAATATTGATGGTAATGCGATCATTGATTTGAAACGAATTCGAATGTTGGTTGACCGGTTGGTGTGCCTTATGACTAAGTTAGCGATAGCACGAGCGTGGCTCGAAATCGAAGAAACGTATAGACGGAATGTATACGATTAAGTCTTGGCCATAGAAATGGTAGGATGGTTTGCCTTCAGGAAAGTCTCGAGGACGAGACTTGTTCTGAGTGGTGTATGTTGTAGTGCCCCGTCCCACGAAGTCAATCGGAGGAATCGAAACGCCGACGGCGTTCGGACTTGGCCTTACAACGGCAACTCGAAGACATCGCTCAGGTGGGGTAGTTTTGTTGAACTTGCCTCATCTTAGCCTTCACATAATAATTCATGTGTTTTCAACTTGCAAAAGTAGGCTTAATGATAAAAGAGGCGAATCCACATAGCTAAAGGAAATTATCCCGACGGATCAAAATTGAGTTTAGAACATGGAAAACGTCCCACGGTCTGATTAGAGTTTTTGCTCAGCGTGCTTTGAAAATGACACTCGATCCTCCGTCCCGCGACTTGGAAGAAGGAAAAGTTGGTATTCGACACAAACGATGAGTTAGCCTAAGTCATAGGCGTCGCCCGCGTAAATGCTCGATAAAGCATGCATGTTTCTACTGCACAAGGCTTGGCATAGCCTTGGCTCGTCCCTCGGGTTAAGTTGTAGGCTTGAGTAAGTTAGGCAAAGTTATGCCGGTCGATCTAAGTCATTCCAAGTGCCGTCCCGCTCGTTCTGCGGTTGTCAAGTCAAATAGTCCCACGATCTCACGGGCCGTCATATAACGTATGACTTGGGTGATAACGTCGCGTAAGACGTAAGTCAGTTAAAGGTACGAGCCACGTTTGGCACGATGTAAAGTTAGCCACGGCCCATGGCACTTAAGGAATACGTTTTGTTCAAGTTAAGTTGGAAGGCTACGTAGTAGTCGTTCCCTCGAGTTCAAAGAAGTTCGAGGCGGTCCCTCGGTTGGGAGCCTCGCGTTCCTATCCACGTTAAGAAGTATGAGGCGTTCCCTCGGTTGGGAGCCTCGCAGCCCTGATGCATGAAATACAAAGGGTGGTTCCGAGCATGAGTTGCTAAGTATAGTTTAAGTCGTACCAATAAATTAGGCCATGCATTTACGTGAGTCTAGATGTCTCGTAGGTGCATGGTCATTGGACACCTTGTCGACAAGGAATTCTACCTAGACTGGTTATACGCCGGGGCACCGGGCCCAGTCGTCCTAGGAGGTAGACGTTATAGCAGCGCATGCTTTTATTGCGTGGGTAGTCGGGGGCTTTCAACTGGGCTCGCTACCTGCGCTGAAGGATCCGTCACCTACCCGAGCTATGTCCGCGATGGCTTGTCATGCCAGTGGCCATTCATATAGATATTTGACGTGCTAAGCGGCGAATTCGCATGCACGGCGTCGGTCGTAACAAAGGGAGTGTAAGCACGGTATGCGTTGAATAGTAAAATGTGTGCTCGGTTGCACCCAAGGTATTATAAAGCCTACAATTCGGCTATACGTAAAGACACGTGCTTCGGCACGAGATATGGCATCGTACTTGAGTTTTCAATACCGGCTCCACAAGTTTTGTTAGTCGTTGTGCGTTAAGTCGAGAAGGGTCGTAAGGCGAGTTTGGATAAGTCAGGTTACGCTGCGAGGCACGGCCTAGATGTTTGAGGCACGAACAAGTATTTGACACGACCTAGTCGTTACGTCCAAGAGTATGGTACGAAAGACAAGTATGAGTCGGTACGTTGACAATGCAAGCACGAGACAGGTCTAGAGGCAAAGTATGAGTACGTTATTAGTACATGGCACAAAGATGGTCTAAAGACACTAAGTAGGCTGAGCGTCGGTCCTAAAATCGATCCTAAGGCAAGACTAGAAAGACAATCATAAAAGAGCTTGTATTGCACAAAGTAAAATAAACGTATTGGTTTTGTATGGTGGGCAAGGAGCTCACTCCACCAGTACAGTTGAGTACTGACACCCACACAGTATTTATGTACAGGCACATGTAGAAGCTCGTGGTACGAGACTCGCTTGGATGCGTCGAGGCACGGAGTTCCTTGGCGATTCGAAGCATGCGGCCGCGTGAAGACAGACATATACGGGACATAATGTATGGACATCGCCTTCCAAAACTTCCGCTGGATTCAAGTATTGTATCGAGAGATGAGAGAGAGCAGAGTGACTTGTAAAGTGAGACAAGTGAATTTGAGTGATTGTAATCTCGGCCTTGTGCCCCCAATGTAACCGTTGTTTCATTATTAATAAAGCGCTTATTTTGAATGTCTTGTGTTTTTGTTCTAAATTTCTGCTGCATATTCAATGTATCTGCTTGGGACTTCTGGGCAACGATCCCATCGCCGCCGATGTAATCGACCGTTATGGAACTGCCTTGCACGAGCGCAACCTAGGCTCGTGCGGCATCACGCCTTAGCGAGGACGATCGCTCCTACGGGAGCGGGGCCTGACATCCGCACCTAGGTCTTCCCATCATAAACAAAAACATACATTCAAACAGTCATGCGTACAGACATCAAGGTTAATAAATCGAAGAATTGACACTCACCAGATCAATGGATCAAGAA
Source organism: Iris pallida (assembly GCA_029216955.1). Taxonomy (NCBI): domain Eukaryota; kingdom Viridiplantae; phylum Streptophyta; class Magnoliopsida; order Asparagales; family Iridaceae; genus Iris; species Iris pallida. Next base: position 10,264,540 of record JANAVB010010799.1, read on the forward strand.
AGAATAGATTCTTCGAGAATAGGATCGAGCAATTGGAATGCTCCAGATCTGAGTTCGAAACCAATGAAGCAGAGGAAATGAATCAGTGGCGAATGGATTCTATAATGAGCAGATGCTTCTCATAAGCTAAGATACTCACCAATCGTTGCCGTTGCCGAGAGTGTTTGTCAGAGCTCTCCAGATTGAGTCTCCACAGTCCAACATTAGTGGAGAGCTAGCACCATGGCCACCAATCACCGGAGATCAGGCACCGCCATCGTCGTCGTCGTCGTCACGCTCAAGGAGAAGGGATCGAGCAACAAAAATAAAGTTTCAGGTTCTGGAGGGAAAGGAATGAGAACTCTGTTCTCAAACTCACTTATTATAACAAAAGTGCACTTTTGCACTTAGCCCCCCCGCTCAAGACTATTACAAAATAGCCCTTCCTGCTAAGGCAAAGTTTCAGAAACCCCCTCTTTCTTTTCATTATTAGACATAAATCAGAAAATCAGTTAGAAGAGTAAGTGGTGGGCCCCAAGTTTGTTACAACAAACTTTCAAATTTAAAAGTTCCTGCTCCTAACTAATTTCCCTCCAAAAAGTATAAATCACAATATTTATCATTTAAAACTAAACTTATTATTTTTATTAGAAAACTTTAATTTCTCCAAAAATAGGAAAGTGGAGTTATAAATCTCCCCCCTGAAAAATTTCGTCCTCAAAATTCGAAAACCCACAAAATAAGCCTCAAAAATCACAAAAAGGTTCAAACATAAGTCATTTATTAAAATCAGATTTTTCGAATACTAGAATACAATCAAGCAAACAAACTAGGATAGCGCTCTCGTATCTCGTCTTCGCGCTCCCATTGGACTCTCCCGGGGAGTGGTGTCTCCACATGACGCGGACAAGTGGAATAGTCTGATTCCGCAATTATTCCTCCCTCTGATCAAGAATCTCCGCTAGCTGCTCCTCGTAGGTCAAGCTCGGACCTACCTCTAGCTCTGAATAGTCCACCACATGGCTCGGATCTGGAATGTAGTGTCAAAGCTGCGACACATGGAAAACATCGTGCACTTCCTCCAAGCTAGCTAGAAGTGCCAGACGATAGGCCACCTCGCCAATCCGTGTCGTCACATCGAAAGGCCCGATGTACCTCGGACTGAGCTTCCTGCCTCTGCCAAAATGAATGATACCTCTGGTCGACAAAATCTTTAGGAACACTCTATCTCCAACCGCGAACTCCAGTGGCCGTCTATTGCTGTCCGCCCAGTGTTTCTGTCGATCCTACACAACTCTGAGACGCTCTCTGATTAGTCTGACTTTCTCAGCTGAGTCTACTACCATTTCTGGCCCAAGCATAGTCCTCTCGCCAATGTCATCCCAAGATAAAGGTGTGCGACATCTTCGCAAATACAGTGCCTCGAACGGGGTCATCTCGATGCTAGCCTGATAACTGTTGTTATAGGAAAACTCCACAAGATGCAAATGATCCTACCACGAACCGCCAAAATCAAGTACACAAACCCGCAACATGTCATGATCCTCCAGTGTCTGAATGGTCCTCTCGGACTGTCCGTCCGTCTGTGGATGATAGACGGTGCTGAACTTAAACTATGAACCCAAGCTCAGCTGTAGACTCCTCCAAAAATTTAATATGAAGCGGCTGTCCCTATATGAAACAATGCTCACCGGTATCCCGTGAATCCGCATAATCTGCCGTATGTAGGGGTCTACAAGCTTCTCGGTCGACAGCCCTACCTTGAACGGAATAAAATGAGCAGACTTCGTCAATCTGTCCATGATAACCCAAATAGCATCCTTGCTACTGGGCGTATGCGGTAAACCAGAGACGAAGTCCATTGTGATGTGCTCCCACTTCTATTCCGGAATAGGTAAAGGCTGGAGTAATCCTGCTGGTCTCTGGCGCTTCGCCTTGACTTGCTGGCATACAAGGCATCTGGAAACAAATCTGGCAACCTCTCTTTTTATCCCATACCACCAAACGTACTCCGCAGATCCTTGTACATCTTGGTAGATCCAGGATGAATAGAATACTGCGATTGCTGGGCCTCCTGCATAACCTCCTCCCGCAGATCCTTGGGCACACACAACTGGTTTTCGTGCCTCAGAGATCCATCCGCTGCAATGGTGAAGTCATCGAGAAATCCTTCCTCTGCCTGGCCTCTGAGACATCGGAGCCCCTCATCTAAAAATTGGCCCTCATTGATCTTCTCTAACAGTCCTACTATATCTGCATGTGCATCAGCTGTCCTCCAACTCCTGGAAGAATAATCTCGATCCCCAGACTCTCAAGATCCTCTAGAAGATGCCGTTCCATAGTGAGAAATGTAGCCACATGATATCGATTAAGAGCATATGCCACCACATTCGTCTTTCCAGGATGGTACTGTAGATTGATGTCGAAATCCTTCATGAGTTCCAGCCATCTGCACTGCCTCATATTCAGCTCCTTCTGTTTAAAGACATACTTCAGGCTTTTATGGTCCTTGAAGATGTGCACTCGCTCTCCATACAAGTAGTGCTTCCACAGTTTCAAGGCAAAAATGACTTCTGCAAGCTCCAAGTCATGTGTAGGATAATTCTTCTCATGAGGCCTCAACTGTCTAGAAGCATAAGCAATAACTCTCTTGTTCTGCTCAAGCACACATCCCAAGCCCTTTCCTGATGCATCACTGTAGATGACGAATCCTCCCGATCCTGATGGCAAAGCTAGAACTGGCGCTGTAGTGAGTCTTCTTTTTAATTCTTCAAATGCTGACTGGCAGGTGTCACTCCAGATGAACTCCTCGTCCTTTCGCGTAAGCTTCGTCATCGGCTCTGCTATCTTGGCAAAATCTTTTACGAACTTCCTGTAGTATCCTGCTAGACCCATGAAACTATGAATCTCTGCTACTGACTTGGGAGGTGCCCATGCTTCCAAAGCTTCAATCTTCTTGGGATCCACAAAAATTCTCTCTCCAGTCACCACATTCCCCAAGAACTCCACTCTGTCCAAGAAAAACTCATACTTTAAGAGTTTCCTGTACAACTTCTCATTCCGCAGAATCTCCAAAACAATCCACAGGTGCTCCACATGCTTATCCTCAGTCTTCAAATATATTAGAATGTCGTCAATGAAGACTACGACTAACTTGTCCAAATATTTATGAAAAACTTTATTCATCAAGTTCATAAACACTGCTGGGATATTGGTGAGTCCGAACGGCATCACCAAGAACTCATACTGGCCGTATCAGGTATTGAAATCTGTCTTCAGAATATCCTGCTCTCGAACCTTCATCTGATGATATCCCGACCGAAGGTCAATCTTAGAAAAGACCTTCGCTCCACTAAGCTGGTCAAACAGCTTATTAATCTATGAAAAAGGGTATTTATTCTTGATGGTGATGTTATTGAGTGCACGGTAATCGATGTATATCCTCACAGTCCTATCCTTCTTGGGTACGAAGAGTACCGGTGCTCCCCAGGGTGAAGCACTAGACCGAATAAAACCCTTGCCCTCCAACTCATTAATCTGGGCCTTCAACTCTGCAGCTTCCTTTGGGTTGATCTTGTAGCAATGCTGGGACTCCGGTGCTGATTCGGGCACTAAGTCGAGGCTGAAATCCATATCTCGATCTGGCGGCAATCCTGGCAACTCCTCGGGGAAGATGTTGAGATACTCTGTAATCAGCGGGTGCGGCAACTCCAGATCTTCTGTAACTGCTCCGAAGTAGACTCCCTCTGGCCTCTCTGTAATCCGTCTGCTGATCTCAAACGGTGGAACTCCAGGCGGGCTAAAAATTACCTTCCTTTTATGGCAGTCTATTACAGCAAACTGCTCGCTCATCCAGTCAATGCCGAAGACTATATCAAATTTGGGCAATAGCATCACTAGAAGTCGAGCCCTAAGCTCCCTCCCAGCTATGGTGATAGGGCAATCCACCATATTGCTAACTGGCACTATCCCTCCTCCTGTGATAATCCGATAGTTCCTCCTAGTGGGCTTGGGTGTGGAGCCGTGTGTAGGCCTTTAAAAATAACAGTTACACTGAGTTGATCAGGACAGAGTCAAAAGTCACGCTCAGTTGATCCAGACAATATTTACAAATCACGCTGGGGAGACAGCTCATCATTTGTCAGAGAGTAATTATGACTGACAGCACAACAGTCGAAGAATGTCTCTTCGTATGCCACGTATGCACAGAATTCGAGAGATCACAGCCGTCTATTGCGTGATTTTTGAAATCTTCTTCAGCAAGACTCAACCTTCGTCAAGTAGGCGTACCAAAAGAGCTTCTTGTCATTTAATGTGACTGACAAAAGCAATCACTACCAGAGATTTTGTGTCAGTCGAGGCACGCTGAATCAAGACAGCTGGCAGTTCTATCCCAAGTCTGCATGGATTCTGAAGTTTTCTTCATCAAAGTCTGCGTAGATTCTGAAGCTTCTTGCCCCAAGTTTGCGTGGATTTTGAAGCTTTCTACCCCGAGTCTGTGTGGATTTCGTCTTCAACAAATCTGCGTAGATTCTGAAGCTTCTTGCCCCAAGTTTGCGTGGATTTTGAATCTTTCTACCCCGAGTCTGCGTGGATTTCGTCTTCAACAAATCTGCGTGGATTCTGAAGCTTCTTGCCCCAAGTTTGCATGGATTTTGAAGCTTTCTATCCCGAGTCTGCGTGGATTTCGTCTTCAACAAGTCTGCGTGGATTCTGAAGCTTCTTGCCCCAAGTTTGCGTGGATTTTGAAGCTTTCTACCCCGAGTCTGCGTGGATTTCGTCTTCAACAAGTCTGCATGGATTTTATCAAATTGGAGTACGTGGCAGCCATGCCACTGATCTCTCGCCTGCGTGTCCTGTAACTTGCACACGACTCATGCATGATTGCCATGTGTCCAACAGTTACAGGCCACGTCCAGTAACTGCTCACAACCTTGCGTATGTTAAATCCTGCGTGATTTTCAACTAAGCACAGGCTGTGAAGACAGTTATCTTTTCAGTTATTATTTTTGACTCTATAAATAGAGTTCTTTTTTTCATTCATTGTACGGATACATAGTTATCTACTGTCAAAATTTTGAGAGCTTTTCTTCTTCGCATAGTCCAAGGGATAAAGTGATCGTCTTTTAGATCAGATTCCTACAGTTGTAATTTTTCCAGATACACAATAAATAAAGGAATTTATTTATGGAAAACAAATTGGCGACTCTGCTGGGGAAAACCATCTCCTCTTCTGAGATGGCAACAACTCAATGCGATACTTCGTCAATCGGCTCGACGAAGAAGGTGATGACGATCCAATTCGATCAACTCGCCTATGAAGAAATGCAGCGGGCTAAGAGTGGTAAGCCCACTACAGCCTCCATCATCACTGCCAAGTCGAAGGGACACTCTATCTATGTCCCTAAGAATCAGTTGGCAGCCAATGGTGAAGTCTCTGCCACAGTGTCTGCTCCTAATACTGGCAAGAACTCTACTGCAAGCACGCACACTCTTGTACGCTCGAAGATGAAAGCAATCAAAGATCACGCTAACAGTACTGGCTCCTTAGCCAAATCTGTTCCAACGTGCAATTTCAACCTCAAAAGTCACGCTGACAACACTGGTTCCTTAGCCAAGTCTGTTCCAGCGTGCAATTTCAACCTCAACAATCACGCTAATAATACTGGCTCCTTAGCCAAATCTATTCCAGTATGTATTTCCAAAGTCAAAAGTCACGCCAACAGCACTGGTTCTTTAACCAAGCCTGTTTCAGCGTGTATTTCATCTAAGAAGAATAGCTCTTTAGCTATCTCTTCCTCTTTGCCAAGTTCTACCAGAACTGGGGGTGGTCTTCCACACAAAGTCCCTTCGAAGAGAAATAACTCTTTAGTTGTTTCTTCTGCTCCTGTAGTTTTTACTTCAGGAACAGCTTTGACTGACAATTTTGTTAGTCAAAGAAAAGGAGATGGTCTTTTGACTACTCTTCCTTCTGGACATTTTATGTCTCAAAACTTGAATGAGTCTAAGAAGAAACATTCCTTAATGTTTTCTTCTATGACTTCTTCGAATTGGGCACAGAATTTGTCTAGAAAAGGTCTGTTACCAACCCCTAATCAAGGGGGTGGTTCAACTCTTCCTTCTCTGCAAATATCCAGATCAATGGAAGGAAAACTCCATGTGTCCAAAACCAATGTGTTACCTCCAACTGATCTAAGAACAAAAATTAACACTTCTGGTGTTAAGAAACCATACCAGTTGGAAACAAGGATAAGAGATCCAGACGCAAAGTATGCAAGAAACTATGTGGCTCATATTAATCATTCTCTATATAATCAAGAGCCATCAAGACCCAAGAACAGGAAATATATTCCTCAATTTTCACAAACAGATTTACGAGAATATCTTCAACAGAAGAGAAGAAGTGATTCTGTGTCAAAGGACCATGCTGAATGTGACTTCTATCCAAGAGTCATAATTCAATTCAGATGTCAATCAATGGCTCATGATCATGTTGATCATGAATGTGACTTCCAGCCAAGAGTCACAATGCAATGCAGATGTCAAACAAAAGGACAATCTGTCTTCAATCGGATTCAGTGTGAACCTATGCCTGATGAAGATAAGCCTTTGTTTGCTTCTGCCAATATGAACTCTCGGGATGCTGGAGGTAGAGTTGATAGTCCAGATGGAGTATATAGAAATACCAGAGCAAGAGTCCTGGCCTCTAGTCAAAGAAATTTGATCTCTGAAGATGATTCTGAATTCCTTGGAGAATCTAACTTCCCACCTCTTCCTACTGGGGGTAGTTCTCCTATAATTGACTTTAATGCACAAAGCAAACAATATCTACCAGTTCATCAATAATTCCTCGTACAGTCATGACTTATATGGTTGATGGGAATACTGATGAACCTTCTTCTTCCTTGACTCCTCAAGATCAAAGAATTGCTTCTTTGGAACAACAAATGAAGTCTATGGCTGATACTATGAAGTCGATGTATGAACTCATGGCAACACAGATGCAAAATCGACAGACTGTACCAGATGCCATACCAACTGACACTGATATGAGTCCAGTACAAGTTCCTCCAGCAGTACAATCTAATACTCCTGGACCAGCTCAACCAAACCCTAGTCTCTCTGGAGCTGGGGGTAGTGCTTACAATGCTGTTCTTCCTCCCAACTATTCTCTACAAGTTATAACTCTACAATCTTCTGGAATTGTTAATGAAGAATTGAGGAATCTCAAAACTCAATTCGAGGCATTCAAACAGAAAGATGGTTTACAAAGGTTAGGCATCAAACAACCTTATCCGATAGAATATAAGCAAGTATCGTATCCTCCTAAATACAAGCCTCCCACTATCTCATTCTATGATGGAACCACTTCTCCAAGTCAGTTCATTAATCACTTTGAAGTGATAACTGATCAGCTGCAACCAAGCGACGCCCTCCTTACTCGGGTGTTTGTTGGATGTCTCAAGGGAACGACTTATGAATGGTATAGAAGTCTCCCAGATGGGAGCATTACCTCATTTTCCGATTTCAAACAGATGTTTCTTGAACGGTTCTATGAAGGGATCAATGACATGACTATGTCTGCTCTTATTAGAATCAAGCAGAAAAATAATAAAACTACAGAAGAGTACATTGAACGGTTTTGAAGAGAAGCTCTGAAGATGCCTCTTGGAACTCCTGATGCTGTCACCATCGACACATGCAAATCAAACTTGTTGCCAATCATTAGCATGTGGACAGGATCCACTCAATTCCAAGACTGGTCTTCTTTCATAGTTAGTGCTAAGGCCACAGAAATTAGTGCTGAAACCTTCAAAGGTTTAGGAGTGCAGATGACTCCTAAAGAAACAGGTCAAGGTACTAACAATAAAAACAATGCTCGCAAGGAAAAAGAAACTCTTGAAGTTAATTTTCAGAGCAAAGATGCATCAACTGTTCAAACCTCTCCTACAACTCAACAACCAAGAACACCTCGCCCCAAAGAAGAATATTCTTTCGATGACGACGATGTCCTTGGTATCTTTGAATGTCTGCTGAAAGGTAATAAGATACAATTACCTGAGATCAAGAAACCTGATGAAGCTGGTAAAACAGATCATCCCAAATACTTTCCATATCACAGAATGCTGGGTCATACAATTCGTACATGTTATGTACTGAAAGGAAAGATCCAAGAAATGTTTAAATCTGGAGCTATCTCTCTTACTCCAAAAGAGAAGACCGTCACCTCCAACGTCGTCTCTATGCAATTCGGAGATTTTCCTCCTCAACTCCTTGAAAGTGGGATCGTTCCTATTCCCAAGGCAACTCTTGACATAGTGAATCTTCCTCCTCCACGGTCTGAAGGATTAGTGCCAATCACTTTGGAAACTGGAGAAATCATGTGGATCCATCCTAATCTAGTGGCAGATTTTGAATCGCCTTCTCCTCAAAAGACTACTTCTCGAAAGTCCAAGAAGGCTGGAAAGATTAAATCATGTCATATGACTTCTCTTGGATCTATTCCTGACACAGAGCCAAAAGAGAAAGAAGAAGCACTTGTTAGTGCTACTCGAACAGGGAAACCTTATCTAAAGGATTATTCCAAAAATCCTGAGGATCCTCTTGATATCCCTCCAGCTGATAAAGATGCTTCTAATGTTCCTCCTAAAGAAGAATCATCCACTGAACCTATTCCTCCCAAGCCTATAGCTCTGGAGAAAGGCAAACAACAGGCTCGGTTTGATAAGCCAATCAAGAAGTCCTCTCCTCTTGGACTTCAGAAGCCTTATAATTTCGACATTTTAGCTCAGCTTGCTAATACTCCAGCTAGAATGTCCCTCTTTGAACTTCTATATCTTTCCAAAAAGACTCGGGAGACATTAAGTGAAGCACTTCTACAAGCTGACTCTTGTCTTGCACAATTGAAGAAGCCAGATGCAGAACCTGCCACTTGCTTACATTGTAACAGTGTATTGAAAATTATCCCAAATATCACCTTTACACAAGATGACATGCTATTGGAGGATAATCGACATGATCGGTCTCTCTACTACACCGGTTATATCGATACAATGAAGATAGATCGTATCCTCATTAATCCAGGGTCTGCTATAAGCATAATGCCAAAGAGTCTATTGGATGAACTAAAAATCCCTCTTCACAAGCTCTCTAAGACGGTTACTACTATCCTGGGATTCAATCAAAGCCGAAGCGAGCCTTTGGGAAAGATTCATCTGAAGCTTCAGATAGGCGATTTCAGATCCACTTTCTATGTGATCGAAATCGTGGGATCCTATAATCTTCTTCTGGGGAGGCCCTTTCTTCATGAAAATAATATGGTGCCTTCTACTCTTCATCAGTGTTTTAAATACATTGATAGCAATGGAAGAGTACAAAAAGAAGTTGCTGATATAAATCCCTTCCATGGGGTTGAAGCTTATTTCAATGATTCCCGAATGTAAAAAGAAGAGTATACAAGGGTTATACAAGCTATGGAGAAAGAGGATTCACAAAGTGAGACCTTAATAATTTCTGTTAAAGGTCGAACTATTCAGCAACAATCTCCCAAACTCTCTGAAGAAGGTTTTTTCATCATTCCGGTGAGTGGACGGATTTCTCCGTTACCTCAGTCGTTTGCTCAAGACACAATGATTATTCCTGTCAGTGGGCGTACTGTAATTCCTGTATCTCCACATATGAAACATGATACTCTGCTAATTCCAGTTGGAGGGCGGATTATTCTTCCATCTCAAATTTCAAGGGAGCTCACCTTTTCTGAGCCATTTGTTATCGATCTTAATCGAAACAACGCTTCTTCTCGTTCTTCTTCTCCCCCTTTAGTCATTGACTTGGCTAAAATCTCTAAGGCTCAGCCTTCTTCCAATATAAATACTGCTGCTTTTACATTTAATGAAAAGTCTCCATCTTTGCAGTATGCTGATATGTGTAATTATGTTCATAGTTATTTACATTTGTTAGATGACTTGAACGCAATAACCATAGGGGTTGTACAGACTGTTCATACAGATGTATCCCTAGAACCTGTACAATCTTCATACTTTCTAGTTCCCAGCAGAAAGCCAGGAGACATTCCAATATTCTTCTATAAAGGGCCCCAAAGTCCTTCTGATTTAGAAGATGAAGACAAAAATGATGATACTGGAAGATTACAACTACGTCGTTATAGTCAACAATCTAAAGACATCATCAAAAATATGGGCTATGACTTCAGGACTGGCCTCAATAGTGGAAAGGGAAGAAAAATGCCTGTTCGTATTCCTCCTCTGAAATATGGAAGGACGAAATGCGGACTGGGCTATATAGATCCTACTTCTTTTATCAATATTATCCATGAAGATCCCGAGTCTGACGAAGATAAGAGATCTGATTTTTCTAGTACCACTTCTTGGGATTCCGATACAAGTATCGGGGACTTCTACTGCAATATTCTGTCTTCCAACATGGTTTCCATTGACCATTCTGAAGAAAGTGATGAAGACGAAGAAGAGTTTGAAATCTCACCTGAATCGGAACAATGGGCCCAAAGATTAGATAATCAATGGGAGTTCCGTTTCGAGCAAAAAGAACCTCCGACTGAAGGCAAACTTGTTCAAATAGATGTTGGTGAAGAGGGATCTCCCAAACCAATATTCATTAGTGAAAGTCTTTCTGAACCTGATAAGCAAGAAATGATCAAACTCATTCGTAACTACATCGACATCTTCGCTTGGAGTTATGAAGATATGCCAGGACTTGATCCACAAATTACAACTCACAAGCTCAATATCTTGCCGAATGCCAAACCGGTCAAACAACAACAGCGACGATTTTGTCCAGATATTATGGATGTAATTGAAGTTGAAGTCAATAAACTCATAACCTCCGGGTTTATTAGAGAGGAACAACATCCCGATTGGGTGGCTAACATAGTTCCTGTCCTTAAAAAGACTGGCAAGGTCAGAGTATGCATAGACTTCCGCGATCTCAATACGGCATGCCCTAAAGACGAATTCCCTCTACCAATCACTGATGTCATGATTGATAATACCTGTGGATTTGAGCGGATGTCATTCATGGACGGGTATTCTGGATACAATTAGATTAAAATGTTTCCAGATGACGAGAAGCACACTTCTTTCAGAACGCCGATCGGTACATACTGTTATACAGTTATGCCATTCGGTCTCAAGAATGCAGGAGCAACTTATCCACGAGCTATGAGCACTATATTCCGTGAACATTTGCAGAAAATAGTCGAATGCTATGTTGATGATATTGCAGTCAAAAGTCGACAAAAGGAGGATCATATCCAAGATTTGAAGACTATATTTGATCTAATGCGTAAACATCAATTAAAGATGAACCCTACTAAGTCCTTCTTAGGCGTCTCTAGTGGTAAATTTTTCGGCTTCGTCATTACCTCTAAAGGTATACACGTGGATCCCGAGAAGATCAAAGCCATCCAAGAGATGCGTCCTCCACGCACCTTAAAAGAGCTACGAGGATTTCAAGGAAGGATCGCTTATATCAGGAGATTCATCTCTAATTTATCAGGACGCTGCAGACCATTCAACAAACTTATGAAGAAAGGAGTTTCTTTTGTCTGGAATGATGAATGTCAGAAAGCATTCGATGATATAAAACAATATCTGATGAGCCCTCCAGTATTGGTACCTCCCGTTTCAGGAATTCCATTTCTCCTATATACTCGAGCAATGAGTCATTCATTGGGTGCATTACTCGCTCAAAAGAATCAAAATGGTCATGAACAAGCCATCTACTATCTCAGTCGTACCATGACCAGAGCTGAACCTCGATATTCACCGGTCGAAAAAGAATGTCTAGCCTTGATGTTCGCTGTTCAAAAGACACGACATTATATCATTGGCCAGACTATTCATGTCATCTCCAGGATCAATCCTATACGGATCATGATAAAGAAACCCAGTGTTTTGAATTCTCGATTAGCTAACTGGGGAATCCTACTTGCACAGTATGACATGCATTATATTTCTCAGAAGTCAGTCAAAGGACAAGCTTTAGCTGATTTTCTGGCTGCTCATTCAATTCCAGAAGATTCAAAACTCTATGACGAAATTCCAGATGAAGTCCTAGATTCAAACCAAATTGCTGAAGAAGATCCTACTTGGCGTCTATTCTTTGATGGAGCTTCAAGGATAGGTCCTAATGGTGATGTTGTCGCTGGAGTTGGAATCGTTCTTGTATCGCCAGAAGGTCTTGCTATCCAAAGAGCTTATTCTCTCGATCAGCCGTGTTCAAACAATATAGCTGAGTATAATGCATTACTCATTGGTCTTCAACTCGCTAAACATCTAAATATTCAACATTTAGAGGCGTACGGAGACTCTAAACTCATTGTCAATCAGATAAAGGGTACTTATGAAGTCCGCCATCAAGATCTGGTTCCTTATCATAGATCAGCTATAATTATGGCTTCTTCTTCTTCAGTCTTTCCTGGTTCGAGCAGGAAATCCAGAATGTTCCTTGGTGGCTTGGGTGCAGACGAACCTTCGCCTGCTTCCATCTTCTTCGATTGAACTGGATCAGCAGGGTGTTCTTCAGTGCCTTTCTGAACTTTTAAGACAATTCCAGTTCTCTTGAATGCTTCTTCAGACGACATTTTTATGTTTGAAAGAAGAAGTGTTCGTTCTTGTCAAATTTCTGCTATATTTATAGGCAGAAGTTCTACAAATAATGAAACGTCACGTTCATCCGACGGTTCATCCATCCATTAATTGCGTTCATCCGACGATTCATCCATTCATTTATTCGTCCGTTCATGATCTTCTATCAATTTATTAAAGTGGGGATTCGTTATTGATCATGTTTTCATAACCTCTGAATCAATTCCGAATCTACTTGCTCATTTATCATTTTTGACCTCTGCATAGAAATTAATCTATTTTCTTTTGAGTTCCTACATATTATCACGTCCATAATACCTCTGATAATATCATATACTCTAAAACAGAAAAGAAGATTTCATTATCTATCATGTCCACAATTCATCCACAAATACAAATCTTTGAGCATAGAAGAATTATCATTTCCATTCTCATTTCACCACAAAAAGTCTATTACATTTTCTTAGACTTTCTTATAAATCATAATGGAAATCTATTAAGCCTATCTGCAACAGCAAAAATAATACACGTATTACACTGACTTACCTTCAAGTTTGGTGCTAAGGATTGGCAAACTCATGTTTGATACAGTGCGCAGAAGTCGAACATTAGAAAACATTGCTTTCCTGTTTGAGAGTGAAATCTCCCAAAAATTTCATTCTCAGAGAAGAAGAAGAGGAATGGGAGATGAGTATCTGTGAAACTCTCCTATCTATTTAAAGGGCAAAGTACAAGTCTATTCTTGGAAAAGATCCGCATAAATAGTGCTCGTAAACCGTGGAATGAGTGTTACGTGTGCTTTGGAAGACAGAGCAACATTGGAAATAGTCAAAGGGTGCTAATTAATATTCTTCATTAATGCACGCAGATTAAACACAGAAGTTGTACTTCATTCTTCAAGACAGGCACTGATAGCCTTACAAAAGACAAAACAAAAAGAGTGCAACAAAAGCACAAAAGACACGCTCTATTTTCCAGAGCGACTGAGCTTAATGCCTAGTTCTTTTACGCTTTTGACCCCCATGCGGTGTAACAGAGCCTTCAACATTTCATGCTGCTCTATGAGGCTGCGCCCATCAAAAGAGAACGAGCCATCTAAGGCAAAATAGCTCAAGAAATTCTTGGCTAGTTGCAAGGGATCATCTTTGAGTTCGAAGACAAGGGGCTCTGGCTCTTCACCCCCAAAAGTGGGGTCACCATGGGAACAAAAGCCCAACTTGCGTGCTTCTTCCTCAGCTTTCTCTTTTGGTGTCATGTTGACGTAAGATAAAGATTAAATGAATCCTCTCCCTGTTTATATAACAGAGCTCGCCGGCGGTTCATATTCCACCATAAACTGGATGTAATCAGTCTCGGAAAATGAAGAGTCATCATGACATTTAATAAGTTCATTTGGATATTCTCAAAGAACTTCGAAGTCTTTCCGACTTCCGAAAAATTTGAAGTCATCTCAGCGTGACTGATTTCATTTTATCATCTTATTTTCAAAGTATTTCAAAAATTTTGAAGTCTTTTCAATTTTTCGAAAACTTTGAAGGGGGTCTTGTAGGCCTTTAAAAATGACAGTCACGCTGAGTTGATCAGGACAGAGTCAAAAGTCACGCTCAGTTGATCCAGACAATATTTACAAATCACGCTGGGGAGACAGCTCATCATTTGTCAGAGAGTAATTATGACTGACAGCACAACAGTCGAAGAATGTCTCTTCGTATGCCACGTATGCACAGAATTCGAGAGATCACAGCCGTCTATTGCGTGATTTTCGAAATCTTCTTCAGCAAGACTCAACCTTCGTCAAGTTGGCGTACCAAAAGAGCTTCTTGTCATTTAATGTGACTGACAAAAGCAATCACTACCAGAGATTTTGTGTCAGTCGAGGCACGCTGAATCAAGACAGCTGGCAGTTCTATCCCAAGTCTGCGTGGATTCTGAAGTTTTCTTCATCAAAGTCTGCGTAGATTCTGAAGCTTCTTGCCCCAAGTTTGTGTGGATTTTGAAGCTTTCTACCCCGAGTCTGCGTGGATTTCGTCTTTAACAAATCTGCGTGGATTCTGAAGCTTCTTGCCCCAAGTTTGCGTGGATTTTGAAGCTTTCTACCCCGAGTCTGTGTGGATTTCGTCTTCAACAAATCTGCGTGGATTCTGAAGCTTCTTGCCCCAAGTTTGCGTGGATTTTGAAGCTTTCTACCCCGAGTCTGCGTGGATTTCGTCTTCAACAAGTCTGCGTGGATTCTGAAGCTTCTTGCCCCAAGTTTGCGTGGATTTTGAAGCTTTCTATCCCGAGTCTGCGTGGATTTCGTCTTCAACAAGTCTGCGTGGATTTCATCAAATTGGAGTACGTGGCAGCCATGCCACTGATCTCTCGCCTGCGTGTCCTGTAACCTGCACACGACTCATGCATGATTGCCATGTGTCCAATAGTTACAGGCCACGTCCAGTAACTGCTCACAACCTTGCGTATGTTAAATTCTGTATGATTTTCAACTAAGCACAGGCTGTGAAGACAGTTATCTTTTCAGTTATTATTTTTGACTCTATAAATAGAGTTCTTTTTTTTCATTCATTGTACGGATACATAGTTATCTACTGTCAAAATTTTGAGAGCTTTTCTTCTTCGCATAGTCCAAGGGATAAAGTGATCGTCTTCTAGATCAGATTCCCACAGTTATAATTTTCCCAGATACACAATAAATAAAGGAATTTATTTATGGGAAACTCCGTGTCTATGCAGAAACTCATATAATACAAAACTATGTGTGGCTCCAGAATCAAACAATACAATGGCAGGAAAAGAATGTAAAAGGATGGAACCTATGATCACATCTGGAACTGCCTTATCCTCCTCAACTGCGGCCATAACGTAAGCACGTCCCTGCTGTGGTGGTCCCCTCTGCTGTTGGTGCTGTGCAAAATACTGCTGCTGAGTAGGTAAAGCCTGAACACTCTGTGGTGCAGCTGGTAGAGCTCTGGGTGGTGCAGGTGGTGGTCCTCCAGCTCGTCGAGGTCCTTCTGTCGGTCGAGCTGTAGCATGTGGACAGTCCCTCATCTGTTGTGTGTCTAATCTGCAGAATAAGCAGAGCCCAAGCCTCTTACGGTACTCGTCGAAGCGGTGTCCCGGCCGGTAACAGAAAGCGCAAGTAACTGCCTGCTTCTGTCTCTGAGGCTGATGTGCAGAAGCTCTGACTGGACGATGATGCTGCTATGCCGGCTACTGTGGCCTCGCCTGAATCTGAGTCTGGGTCCTCTTCGCTGGTGCCTGAAAACTGCTGCTGCCGATGTCCCGGTCCCTCTTCAGCTTCGGATCTGCTTCCTTCTCCACAGCCTGAGCAATCTTGAGGATGCTAGCATACGTCATCGCCTGACTAATAGCCACTGCACGCCGCAGCTCCCTGGTGAGGCCCTTCTTGAATCTCTAAGCTCTGTCCTCCGGTGCTCTGACTAGGTTCTCGGCGAACCCGCTGAGTCGAGTAAACTCTGAGGTGTACTCCGCCACTGTCATGGTCCCCTGATCCAGCGTCTCGAACTGCATCCGAAGCTCATCCTGCTCCACATCAGGGAAAAACTTCTCCTTGAACAGAGTTTTGAAATCTGTCCAAGAAACCTGGGGCTCAGCTAACTAGGGCTCCTCCCGGTACCAAGCCCTGGCCAGGTCGAAAAGTCGCATGCTCGCCACCTCCACCTTCAGGTCATCCGGGATCCGTGCCATCTTCAGTGTCCTTTCCGCATTCTCTAGCCACTCATCCGCATAAACAATCCCCTCGTTGCCCCAAAAGTCCATCGGGCAGAGGTTCTGGTAGTCCCTAGCCGTCCCCGGTCTCGGTGCTGCTGGTGCTGCATGTGCTGCAGGTGCTGCATGTGCTGCAGGTGCTACTGGTACTGGTGCTGCCGGCTCTCTGGTCCTGAGCGCATCCACCACTGTCGCCCGAAACTGTATGGCCTGGGGGTTCTGGGCCTCCATGAACTGCTGGAACATGGCCATCACCTGAGCGCCGTCGAACGTCATCGTCGGGGGTAGCGGAGGAAAGATAGGAGGCGGTGGCGGAAGCTGATCTAACGAAACGTCTGGTACAGACTACCCCGAGCTGCCTGCAACTCCCGGCTGATCAGCGGTCTTCCTTGTAGCGACCATCTTGCAACAAAAGAAAACTTCGTGATTGATAAAAACCTAACCTACCAGATAAATGTAAATGTTTTATAATATCCATATATACCCGATGTACCCGATTTCCTATGCTGTGATTCAAGCTTCCCTAGTTTAATCAAGTTCCCCAATAGTACGCTAATACCTAGGTACTATTAGGATTGACCTGCATGGGCCACCACTAAAAACATGTCACGACCTGCTCTCGAATAATTGGACACGAGTCGGACACGCCCAGCCTTCGACACGACGAAGTAAGCTGTACCAATCTAGGGAAACTAACCAAATAAACAAGAGTAAATGTGAAATACAGCATCTATAAATGAATTTCAGAATCAAAGTACTTGTCTAGAATTATTACATTTCCAACAAAGTGAAAGTAAAGTCTGATAGTCTCAATACAACAAAATATAAACTGCTAAGGTAAAGTTTTAGGCTTCCTCAGCCTCTAAGTCTAGAGCAACTCTAGCTGGATCTACTGCATCTACTGGCTCTCGGCCATAATAGGTATCACACAGAGCCTCCAACTCACCTGCAACATATCCTAGTCAGGAGCGGAGAAAAGTACAGTTCTAGGTAATAAACAAGAACATGATATGGTAATGAGTACAGGAGAACATGAATACGAAATACAGGAAATGAACATGAAAGTACATGAATGTGAGAACAGAAAATAAAGTACAGGAATGTAAAGTACATGAATGTAACTATAAACCTGAAGTACAAGACATGATAAGTGCACCATGTTTGAAATACAACTAGCCTATGTGACCGACTGAGGTGAGTACAGGAGCATGTACAGAAGTACATGAATATTGGTACGGCTTAGGACCCGCGTGCACGATGCGAGGCCTAAGCTATCTACATGAATTAGTAACCGGGGTTTGGTCACATAGCTAGTGTATTTTCCCACCCGACACAAGTAAGTACAAGAACAAAAAATACAGGGTACAAGATATCGTGTCATGACGTGTCACAGGAAGAGTACAAGATATGTAAATGTACAATAACCATAGAAAAGTACTTGCCTTGCTCCGAGAAATCAAGTATACTAGATGGAGCTGGATGTCCTCCTGTTTTAATTTGTATAGATTGGTTAAGTTCTAAATCATGGTTTTTGCTATTCAAACCTACTAATTAGCTATTTAGTTAATTCTAGTTGGTCATACATGCATAGATAGTAAAATAATATAATATCATAATAGAATCTAAACTCAAAGTTTACCAGTATCTAATTTGGAATATACTAACCAATTGGTATCAAACTAACCTATTAACATACAATCTAAACTGGACTTCCTCTAATGACTATCAAATGACTTATTCGAAAACAGGGTCCTCTTTCTATTGTACTGAGATTGAATTCTCAGTTTCAACAAATTACCAAGACAATGCTATTGGAAAATTCAGTTCAAATAATTACCAAGACACTGCATATAAAGTCCTAGGTTCATCAAATTGAACCAAGACTCTATATTCTGGAATCTCAGGTTTCCCAAACTGAACCAAATTCCTGATATATAATTCTAACCTCACTTTATAAAATTCACATCATTCAATCCTTTATACACAAGCTTATATTTCCAGATTGCTGTTACCAACTCAAAGTGCATATGATATATAGCCCATCCTTACTTAATTTATACAGCCATAAACCCAACAAAACAGACCATTCCTGTAGCCTAACTGCACACAAATGAGAATATACACATAACTTCTTTTTACTATTTAACTTGCTTAAAGAAAAGAAGAACTTAGAAAATAATAACAGTTTGGAAATTGACCAATACTATAATTAACCATCACCCCTCAATTACTGATATCAACAAAACAAGAGCCTGACACATGAAACAGAACACCACTTGACCGCTGAAACCCAGCATCCTTGAGTCTTGGCTTCACGACGATGCAAAGGATTTGGACTCGGCTAGGCAGGTACTAACTAGTGGCCACGATCCGATACTTAGACACAATCCAACCAGACACGAGTGCTGCCAGACAGGTTTAAAATGGTTGACACGATCTCGACATACGACACGGCTGGACACAGAACAAGATTATTAAACTAACACTATTATGGATTCTTTCGGAAACGAGAAGTATCGAAATTACCTGAAATGAGTCGTAGTTGAAACTAAGTCTCCCCACAGGATCAGACACGAGCTTCAAGTGTCCAAAAAACAAATTAATCCCTGTTGAGACATTCCATCGAATAGATCCCGAGCATCAAAATCAAACAAAAGTTTTAGACAAATTTGAATCTCTTTGACTGAAAAAATAATCCAAAGAATATAGAACACTAAATCAACACTCACACTTAAAATTGTCCCAGTTGAGATCATTCAAAACCAACTGATCTCATCGATCCGCACCTAGGTCTTCCCATCATAAACAAAAACATACATTCAAACAATCATGCGTACGAACATCAAGGTTAATAAATCGGAGAATCGACACTCACCAGATCAATGGATCAAGAAAGAATAGATTCTTCGAGAATAGGATCGAGCAATTGGAATGCTCCAGATCTGAGTTCGAAACCAATGAAGCATAGGAAATGAATCAGAGGCGAATGGATTATATAAATTGCAGATACTTCTCATAAGCTAAGATACTCACCAATCGTCGCCGTTGCCGAGAGTGTTCGTTAGAGCTCTCCAGATTGAGTCTCCACAGTCCAGCATTAGTGGAAAGCCAGTACCATGGCCACCAATCGCCGGAGATCAGGTAGCGTCATCGTCGTCGTCACGCTCAGGGAGAAGGGATCGAGCAACAAAAATGAAGTTTCAGGTTCTGGAAGGAAAAGAATGAGAAATCTGTTCTCAAACTCACTTATTATAACAAAAGTGCACTTTTGCACTTAGCCCCCCCGCTCAAGACTATTAAAAAATAGCCCTTCCTGCTAAGGCAAAGTTTCAGAAACCCCCTCTTCCTTTTCATTATTGCACAGAAATCAGAAAATTAGTTAGAAGAGTAAGTGGTGGGCCCCAAGTTTGTTACATCAAACTTTCAAATTTAAAAATTCCTGCTCCTAACTAATTTCCCTTCAAAAAGTATAAATCACAATATTTATCATTTAAAACTAAACTTATTATTTTTATTAGAAAACTTTAATTTCTCAAAAAATAGGAAAGTGGAGTTACAACATGTCCATCAAAAAGTCATAAATCATAACCACATAACTAATAAGAGTACTATTAATATCTTGGAATGTCGGAGCATTTCCAAGTAAACAAAAGACAGAATCATCAGTATCAAAAGTATGACAACTCAAAAATCATTCTCATCCTCATCATCATCATCTGCTGTGCCAGCATGTCCACCATGTCCGAATGGACCAGCTCCAAAAGTACCAGCTCCAGAGGTGTATGGTGTAGCACAAAAAGTATGATACCAATCGTAAGTGTTCACTGGCTGGAACAGAGAGTGGACCGCCTCATCATCAATGCGGTAACCAGATACAGAAGGGTCTCTACGAAGAGAGCTAGCAGAGTGACCCATCTGAGCAAATTTGAGATCGATAAATGAGTTAGCAATAGCCTGGAACCGAGTCACACCACGGAACTCATGTTACCTGGAAGTGTCAACAAAGAACGTTCGCATATCCGATAAGTGCTGATGAATACCCTTAAAATTCATAGGGTAAGACTGAGGAGGAACGGGTGTAGTAGGAGTAGGAGCAGTAAGAACAAGTGCAGGAGGTAGAGGAGCAGTGACAATACTGCGATGAGAAAGCTTGAAGAACTTGGGCTCGGGGTCCAGAGCACAAGTGGTAAGTCTATGTCAAAATGCTAAAAAATACGTGGGATAAGCATCGCATAAGAGAGGTTGCGGACTCTTCCACAGCATCTATCCATCATCTGAATGATAGTCTTAGGGGCATAAAAAGAAACCCCCTTAAGAATGTGATATAGGAAAGAAAGTTCTAGTGCAGTGACATCATATTTTAATGTGGATTTGGGAAGTAGAGTGAATAGATGATGCGATGTAACTCGTAGTTAAACAAATTCAAGTTATTAGCCAAGAACTTTCCAAGACGAGCACGTGCGGGCGCATAAAGCTCATTCTTGAAACTAACAAGAGTCGTGCCCTCAGGAAAATCGAAGTCAGTGATATCATCGCGCGGGGCAACTTCGTTTGGAATACCAAGGATTTCCGCTAGCAACACATCATTGAAATCGATATCGATCCTGCCAACACGAGTTCTTGCGGTAAAAGTATCTAATACGAAGTTAAAATAGAACAATCTAAGGGCATTAGTAGCTATAGGGAATTGTAGGGTAGCAAGATGGTGAACCCTAATGCCTCAAATAAAGGACGATGATCAGGAAATACAGTCCACTTAATCGGTGCGCCGGTGCATATAGTACGTATGGCAAAATCAGCATACCAAAGCAATGCTTGGTCATGAGTTTTAAAGTAAAACTCATCCAATGTGCCGTCATCCGATTGGACCGGAGAAAAGAGGGAATCCGTGTTTGGATCAGAAGACGATGCCTCTTCACAGGCATGGGTCTTCTTTCTTTTGAAAGGATTGAATCCCTTAGGCATTCTTTCCCAAAACTAAGAAACCCTAAAAATTTAAAAGTGAAGGAGAGAAAGAATTATACCTTTCGAGAATCAATATGTTGTAGAGGACGCGATTCTCCGCAAGAATCCAAATTTTGGATAGAAATCTCCACGTGAATTGGAAGAGAAGGAGTGGAGAATAGCTAGGGTTTGGGGTGTTCTTCGGCTGCTGCTGTGATGAAGATGAATTGGTTTGGAAGTGATGAAGAGGAGAAGGCCTCGGGTTCTGGTTTAAAACGCATACAGCACAACAGAACTCTGGCCGAATTCGGATCGAACTTGGGCCGAATTCGCCTAGGGTTCTCCTGATAAAAAAAATTTGTGGGCCAGATCCTTTTCATCAACTTATTTCAAATATTTAATTCAAAGTTTAGTAATTTTAAGTTTCAAATAATATAATTAATATTATTTTATAAATTAATTTTCTTTACTCAGCATCTGTTTCAGATTAGCTGTAGGAGTACTGTCCCAGCTAACAGAGGTTCACCGGGGAACTCTTAAGTACCGCTTCGCTTCGACTGTAGTCATGGTGATAGATAGACTCTTTTTATGCTTATTTCGAAAATAGTTATTGAGTATTGAATAAATTAATTAATAAAACAAAATTAATTAATATTATTGACATCCAAAATTCCTAATTCTTGATGTAAATAATTGAAATGATCTTCCGCTAGAGGTTTTGTGAATATGTCAGCCAATTGATTATGTGTGTCTATGTATACAAGGTCTATATCTCCATTTTGTTGAAGATCTCTAAGAAAATGATGTCGAATCTCGATATGCTTAGTATGAGAGTGACATACTGGATTCTTAGTCAAATTAATAGAACTAGTATTATCACAGAAAATGATTATGTGTGTGAAATACAATCCATAGTTTTCTAAAGTTTGTTTCATCCACAAAATTTGTGCAGAACAATGTCCTACGGCGATATACTCAGCCTCGATTAGTGATAATGCGGCAGAATTTTAATTTTTGCTAAACCAATAGACTAGGGCTTTTTCTAGGAAATGACATGTGCTGCTGGTACTTTTCTATCTACTTTGCATCCGACAAAATCATCATCAGAATAACCGGTTAGGTCAAATGACGTAGTTTCCATAAGCTGACAGAAGAGGAGCCTTTAAGGTATCGAAAGATATGCTTAACTGCGCACAAATATGATTCCTTAGGATTGGCTTGAAAATGTGCACACAAGCAAACACTAAACATAATATCTGGTCGACTAATAGTTAAGTACAATAAGCTACCAATCATACCTTGATATTTACGTATATCGACGGGTTTGCCTTGTTCATCAATATCAAGCTTGGTTGAAGTTGCCATTGGAGTGCTAAATGGTTTGACTGCTTCCAGGTCGAACTTCTTTAATAGATCTTTTGTATACTTTACTTGATTTTGAATTTCCCATTGTTGGTTTATTTGATTTGTAGTCCGAGAAAGAATTTTGCTCTTCCATCATGCTCATCTCAAACTCATTCTGCATACACTTTGAAAAGTTTTGACAAAGAGATTCATCAGTGGATCCAAAAATAATATCATCTACATAGATTTGAATCAAAAGAATATTGTTATTCAAAGATTTTATAAACAGTGTAGTGTCAACCTTTTCCTTTGAAAAATCGTTGTCAAGTAGAAAAGAGCTTAGACGATCGTACCAAGCACGAGGAGCTCGTTTTAAACCGTATAAGGCTTTTTTAACTTGAACACATAATCAAAATTTTTGAAATCAGTAAA
The DNA here is from genome assembly GCA_029216955.1 of Iris pallida. Classification (NCBI taxonomy): domain Eukaryota; kingdom Viridiplantae; phylum Streptophyta; class Magnoliopsida; order Asparagales; family Iridaceae; genus Iris; species Iris pallida. The sequence goes on from JANAVB010010799.1 coordinate 10,287,591, forward strand.
ACCTGGAGGTTGAGCTATATAAACTTCTTCTTTTATAAAACCATTCAAAAATGCGCTTTTAACATCCATTTGAAATAATTTGAAATTATGAAAATATGCATATAATAGGCGAATGGATTCTAATCTCGCAATTGGGACATAAGTCTTATCGTAGTCAATACCTTCTTCTTGATTGTATCCTTGAGCTACGAGTCGAGCCTTATTACGAGTCATTAAACCATTCTCGTTCAGTTTGTTTTGGAATACCCTATGGGTGCCAATGATCGGATGATCAATGGGCTTGGGAACAAGTTCCTAAACTTGATTCCGTTCGAATTGATTTAATTCCTCTTGCATAGCATCTAACCAAAAAATATCACTACATGCTTCTTCAATGTTTTGGGTTCAAGCTGTAAAATAAAAGCAACATAAGAAGCTATATCTTTATTAGAGGAACGAGTACTTACACCCTTGATAATCTCACAAATTACCAAGTCCTTTGGATGATCTGCCAAGAATCTCATTTCTTTTGGCGTAACCTCAGGATTGCTGGATTCGGCTTCTTTGCTTAAAAGTTCTATATCTTTGTATGAAGGTTTTGCAGTAGCTGTACTTGGTGTAATCACGTCTTTATTGTCGTCATCGTTTGAGTGTTGATTTAGTTCATCAAACTTGACATTAATTGATTCTTCGATGATTATGGTTCTCTTGTTGAAGACTCTGTACCCTTTTCTCTTTGTTGCATAACCTAAAAATATACCTTCATCGGCCTTTTCATCAAATTTACTCAGATTGTCTTTAATATTAAGAATAAAGCATTTACAACCAAAAATCTTGAAATATGAAACAGTGGGTGTTCTATCAAACCATAACTCATAGGGAGCCTTCTTCGATATAGGTCAAATTAGAACCCTATTGAGAATATAGCACGCTGTATTGACAGCTTCAGCCTAAAAGTATCTAGATAGACTAAACTGGTTCAACATTACTCTAGCCATTTTAGATAGAGTCATGTTCTTACGTTCCACAGCTCTATTTCGTTGTGGAGTCCTAGGATAGGAAAACTCATACAAATAACCGTGTGTGTCACAGAATTGTTTGAACTATGCATTCTCAAATTCACCGCCATAATCACTACGAATGCGAGTAATCATGAAACCTTTTTATTTTGTACTTTCTTGTAAAAGGTGATGAATTTTGACAAAGCATCGTTCTTGCGTGCAAGAAAATATACCCATGTGTATCTAGAGAAATCATCTACGATGACAAATGCATATAATTTACCACCTAGACTAGTAATTCTATTTGGTCCAAATAAGTCCATATGCAACAATTCTAGAGGTCTAGTGGTACTTACAACGTTCTTGGATTTAAAGGCAGGGTAGCTTTGTTCTTTTCACATTCGCTACATACCGTATCCTTCTTGAAAGATATGTCCGGTAAGTCGCGTACCAACTTTTTTGTGGATAGTTTTGAAATTGTGTTCATGTTTGCATGACCGAGTCTCATATGCCATAGTTGACTCTCAATGCTCTTGGCCATCAAGTATCTACATACTTTGTTAGCATCTTCTAACAGATAGAAAACATATATGTTGTCTTCCCTGATACCTTCAAAGATACTACTACCAGTTGAACTATCAACTATAGTAAATTTGTCTTTGACGAAGTTAATGTCATAACCGTGATAAGCTAAATGGCTTATGCTGAGCAGATTATGTTTTAACTCGATAACTAGACAGACATCTTTAATCATAAGATAGGGAGCATTACCAATGTCACCGATACCGATTATGTACCCTATTAAATTATTACCGAAGGAGACATATCCTTCTTTATTTTTCTTCAACAGTGTTGCAAATAATAAAGTATCACAAGTCATGTACCGTGAGCAACCGCTGTCGAGGATCCATTTTCTTCTAGCATGTGAAGGGTGTTCCACCTACAAAATAATTTACAGATGAAACTCTTGTTACCCATTTCTTGTAGGGTCCTGACCGGTTAGTTTTTGGTATCCATGCATAAACATTTAAATCTACTAACTTTCTGATTCTACATACAGAGGATATATGACCAATGAGGCCACAATAATAATATTTTGCATGTTGAGTGTTGAAAGTTGTGTGAGGTGCATGATTTATAGATTTTGGTTTTCTAGTATAGAAAAATACATGCCTATTAGTCTTCTTGGGCATAGGTTTGGTATGGTTTGGTCTGACAGTGTTTGGTTTGGGTGTGTTCCGATGATTCGATAATTGACACGTGCTAGAATAGGAAGCAGCAACTTCAGGCCATTTTTCTAAACTAATTTCCAACTTTTTGGAGGTGTCATATAATCTAGTGTAGTCAGATGTAAATGTTTCCATTCTGACTTGTGCACACTGGAGAGACTATTTCTCTCCTTAGATAAGTCTTTCTTTCGCTGGATGATAGTTTTGTCTTTTTCTTTGGATAACTTGATAGTCTCGTGTAACAACAACTTAATAGATGAAAGCTCACCAGACTCAATAGAAGAGTCATTATTTCTAACATCAGTTAATTGGTCGGTAAGTCTTCCTATTACACCTTTGTACTCTTTAAGTACCTTCTTAGAGGTTTTATATTTACTATGCAGTTTCCTGTAGTCATTTAACTGGTCACTGAAAGCCTCTCCTAATTGCTCAAAGGTGAAATCATCATAAGAATCAAGCAGAGGATTAGTGGTTACCTGACCGCAAGTCATCAAGCATACATTTGCAGCGTCATCTGACTGTTCATCTTCTGAATCATTGATTTTGCTTTCATGCCATATGCTTGTATTGGCATACTTCCTTGATGTAGATCTCTTTAGGTAGCCTTTGTCATTTTACTGCTTTTTCTTGTTGATGATGATGCTGTTGGACAATCTTTCTTCATATATCCTTTCTTCTTACATCCGTAGCAAATAGGATCTTTCTCGTTGTTGTTGTTGTTACTATCTCTTGTTCTTCTGTTGAATCTCATGAACTTCTTGAATTTTCTTACTATAAGAGCTTGATCTTCAGAGTCAGAGTCGCTGTCGTCAGAATCATCTTCGACAGTTCTTCTATGTTGAGCCTTGAGAGTGATCGACTTTTCTGACTTCTCTTTTGGTGTAGCATCTTCAAAGTCTTGAAGTTCTAACTCGTGAGTGAGTAGCTTACCCATGAGTGTTTCCAGAGATATTGTTGAGAGGTCGTTTCCTTCAATGATTGTTGTAGCCTTTGGAATCCAGTGCTTTGTGAGAGCTCGTTGAAGTTTGTGAATCTTCTCATGGTTACTGTATTTCTTACCTAATGAAGACAAAGGATATACAATATCCAAGAATCTTGTAAACATCTGAGTGACAGATTCACTTGACTTCATTTTGAACGCCTCGTACTCTTGAGTAAGTCTGCTGATCTTTGACTCCTTGACTTGTATTGTTCCTTCGTGGGTTACTTCGAGAAGTTTCCATACTTCATTTGATGTTTTGTAAGTCGACACCCTGTTGAATTCAGTTCTGTCTAAAGCATAAAATAAAGCGTTAATAGCACGTGCGTCAAGACTGGCCTTTTTTTTCATCCTCAGTATATTTATCATAGGATTTATCAACTAAAACTCCATCAACAGTAATACGAGGAGGCTTTTTATATCCATCAATAACTATAGACCATAAGTCAAAATCAAAAGATTTTAAGAAGAAACTCATCCGTGTTTTCCTATAAGTATAGTTTGTGCCGTCAAACAGTGGAGGTATGTTTGTGGCTTGGCCTTCACTTGTGAATTTCACAGTTACCATGTGTAATACTGTGATCTATATAACAATTAAAGATAACTGAATATAACTGTAATTTTATCTTGCTTTACCTGTATAACCTGCTCTGATATTAATTGTAGAAATAAAATCATAAAGCAGAATACTCTAGATGAGGGGTGAATAGAGTAGGCAGCGGAATATTGCTAATTAAAACTTGTTAGCAGTTAGATCACAGAAATAATAATAATCACAAAATAATAACTTAAAAAAAGAGTGATCAGAAGGCAAACGCAAACACAGAGATTTATACTGGTTTCCCTCTTGTGAGGACTAGTCCAGTCGGAAGAACTCTAGCTTCCAATTGAATCTACTATTGGAAAATCCTGCAAGTTTTCATACGAAGTCCTTACAACTTCTACAGACGCGAGCTTTGATACGAAGAACTCGATCAACTTCAGTTTTGAAGAGTTATTCTTCAATAAAGCCTCTGATTACAATATCTCTGAAATTTTCTAGACCATACCGTACCGGCAAATTGACTATAGAATTATAACTGGCTTGGGATTTGAAAATGAAAGCTTTTTGAAAATTCTTTTGAAGAACCGTAAGCTTTAGAAGAGAGAAGATGAAAGTGAATGAGTGATTTTAAAAGATCAAAATTTCTCTCTATTTATAGTTTTTCCAAAGACAGAACTCTGATAGAATTCGGGCAGAATTCGGACAGAACTCTTTGTAACAAACCGCAACTGAAGGGAGACCAAGTTCAAAATCCAACGTTCACATAACGTTTACCTTGGCCGAACTTTGGCCAAGTTCTGTCAGGATTGGTCAGGTTAATTTTATAAAAAATTTTTTTAGCTTTTTGAAAAATCCTTCAGAAGCTTTTTGTAAATAGCAGATATTTTTCAAAAATATAGGTAATTTTAAAAATGATAGGTCAGTTTTGAAAAAGATTTCGGATAACCTATTTGTTAGTACGATTTGGTGTACAATGTATTCCTAGACTCAATAAAAATAAAAATTATATTGCGTAAGAAAATACAGTCTTGAGTGGCGAACATAGCTTAAGTCTTGAACTGAGTAGATATCCAATCTTGATCAGTGTCCAAAACGTCTTTAGCAAATATCTGAATTATTTTATATATCGAGACAGAGTTTGATCAATTATTAAAATTAGGTTTGACCATGACCAATAGGCCAACACTCTTAACCCAAAAAAATTAATTAATCCGTCCAAATGTGGGAGAAAAAGTGGATGCTCATCTTAATGTAATTAATATAGTTAGTTGAGGATATCATTGGTAAATTTTTTTTTGATCCTTCTACTTTACTTTTCATACCAAACAAATGAAAGTGTATCACTTCCATTTTTTTATCCTACCAAACACAAAGGAAAGAAACAGTCTTTCCTTTCCATAAGGATGGAAAGTGTATCTCTTTGATTTTTTTTCTTTATTCTATTTTTCCATCCTTCCTACCAAACAAAGACTAAGGCATATAAATCACCATTCCCTTTCACTAAATTTATTTCCAAGTTCCTATACCATTCTTGGTTGGAACATACCCAAGGAACTTTGAAATTTTAATCCATGTTGTCACGCCCTGCTCCCGTAGGAGCGATCGTCCTCGCTAAGGTGTGATGTCGCACAAGCCTAGATTGAACTCATGCAAGGTAGTTTCATAACGGCTGATTACATCGGCGACGACGGGGTCGTCGCACAGAAGTCCCAAGAAGAAACATTGAACATGCAGCAAAAATTTAGAAGCAATACACAAGTTATTCAAAAGACCTCTTTATTAATATTGAACAATGATATTACAATAGGCGCAAGGCCTTGATTAAAAGTCTCTTGTGCTCACTTTTCTATCATTTTACAAGTCACTCTACTCTCTCTCATCTCTCGATACAATGCTTGAGCCATGCGGAAGGTTCCGAAGGCAATGTCCATACATTATGTCCTGTATAAGTCTTTGACTGCACGCGACCGCATGCTTCGAGTCACCAAGGAACTTCGTGCCTCAACGCATCCAAGCGAGCTCTGCGCCACGAGCTTCTACCTGTGCCTGCACATGGAAACTGTGTGGGTGTCAGTACTCAACTGTACTGGTGGAGTGAGCTCCTCGTCCACCCATACAAAATTGACACATTCATTTACTTTTGTGCAATGCAAGTTCCTTTACGATTGTCTTTCTAGTCTTGCCTTAGGATCAATTTTAAGACGATGTCACGACCCATACCCGCTTTTCGGATGCGAGCTCGTGAGCAAGCCAGCTACGTATCGAGCGGACTCCAGCCCGACTCGAGTACGTATAAGCTATCAAGGTCATGGTATCATATCTAGTCTAAACTATATCTCAATCCACATGAATCATATAAACAAGAATGAACAAGTATGGGTCATGGTCTGCAGCCCATTAACATATTGTTCGATTAGACTCCAAGAATGATATGAGTCTATAAATAAGCAGAGTATATCATGGTACTGAATATAAAGTACGAGAGGATAATAAAGAAATATCACAAGCAAATACCTGTATCATGCATCGCAATCCTCTACCATCTCGCTCTTCTAACTAACTCCATACAATCGCTAAACCTGAAGAGATCATCAGGTCCTCAGAGGACTAGCAAGATACATAAAACATGCCTATCTAACAGTTTAATCATGTAATAATATAAACAGGGTGTAAACAGGAACTAGACAGGAGACTAACCTGTGGCTACTAACAAATGGCTATGAACACGGATACAGGATCAAGTATGCATAAATGAACTGCTGGTAGATCAAGGGAAAACCAACCCTCGCCCCGAATGTGGACTCGCAGGTCAGTTTCAAGACAAATCACCCTCGCCCCGTGTGTGGACTCGCAGGTGCAAAGGACAACCCTCGCCCCGTATGTGGACTCGCAGGTTGTGGAAAAGACAAAGGAATAGCAGTTCACTCACATGTACTTGCAGACACGACTCAGTCAAGATACAGGTGAAGACACGGTACAACTTAATCATGACACAGGTAAGGACAACTCTAGCATGATCCATGACGTAAACAAGCCTGGTATAACTACACTATCAAGTCATGAAACACTGATATACAAGCAAAACAATAAACTAGTAAATATGGTATCACATAAATCTATAGAAACTAAAGTAACTCAAGATAACATGCTAAGACAGGTATACTATAAGCATAAAAATAAACTGTAGAGGGAGGCAAGGTATACATGCCGGGCAGTTGCACGCAGATCCAACAAATATATAGTCACTGGTAAGCCATACAGTCCAAGTTATCACAACTGTCTCCGAAAGCTGAAACAAACATTACCAACATTCTCGGAATAGTCAAATTAGCTAGAATTGCCTGTCCTTAAGTCCAATTCTGAAAACAGGGGCAAAACGGTAATTTCGGGCAAAAATGATATTCGCCGTTGGACCCGCTTTACACCGAAAAGCGTGCCAGAGTCAATGGTCTCTAAAGTCGTCAAACTATATGTCTACGAATCTGGTTTTTCGATATGAACCCAACCGTATGTCCAAAGTTGGATTACGGCGGACCGTGCACAAAATCACCCGTTGAGTCGGACCGTAGGGCCCGCAAAACGTCGATTTTACCAACTGTCTCAGAATCAGACCAAACTTGGCATACAGGACCAGAAAAACAATACGGTCCTGTTGGCACAAATTTCGTCTCGATCTGACGAACGTGCACAAAGTAATTGGAGTTTGTGCAAAGTGGTCGATACGGTGAATTTCGACGGATACGCATCAAATTCGTCGCGCACACGCGACCAATTTAAATTCCGTCAAAGCCCACACGACCACGAAACCTTTTACGCAGCTTTCGATGCTTATGGTGCGAGACCACGTCGCCCGGATTGGCGGGACGCACGTCGTATCGGACAAATTTCTAGTTTTTAAAACAGGTTTTTGGGAAACTTTGGGATTCGATTTCTCGACACGTAGTCGATGATTTTCGAATCCACAAAAAGGACTATGAAGTCCTATATGTTGTCTAAAAGTGTCTTCAAATAGTTTTTCTAATATGGTACTGGATCGATCAGAATCGATCGTCAAACTTGGGGGATTGGACTGTATTATGTGTCCTATTTTGGACTGATTTTCCATCGACTTCATGTCGATTTCCTGGGTCGATCGCGCATTTGTAACAGAAAATAACTGTTAGGGTTTGAAGATGGTCGTGTTGGGGTCATACCTGAGCAATCGGGACGACGTTTCGTTGACCGAGGAGGGAGAACTCTGGCCACGAAGTTGGCTCTGCGGCTGCACTGCTGCCGTTCTACCCCGCGCATGTGCGCGCGGCCCGCGCACGCGCGGTCTCCTGCCGCCGGCCGGCGGTGGCTGCGGTGCCGCACGGCCGCCTGGGCGGCACGCCGGGCCTGGGGTCGTGTGGGGAGGCGGCGTGGATGGTTTCGGCTAGGGTTTGCTCTCCTCTCGACTACTCTCGTTCTATGTATAGTCCAAAGTCCTAACCGTATGTATAACTTCCCTCTCGGTTTGGCTCAGGTCTGCTCGGCTATGGGCTCGGGTCTTGGGCCTGGGCCGGCTGGCTGGGCTCATTAATATCTTTTCTTTTCTTTTTTCTATTTATATTCCTATTTCTTTTTGCATATATATATACACACATACATACGAGTATTTATATACATATACGTATATACGATTATTTACATATATATATATATATATATTCACACCTATACAACTAAATATATATATATATATATATATATATATATATATATATATATATATATATATATATATATATATATATATATATATATACTACTACATGTATTTATATGTACACATTCACATATATATATAATCTATATATTTATATATACGTACACGTACACATTTATAATATTATATATTTATAATTCCAATACACAATTATATATCGTATATTAGTATATATATATTCTTATTAATACAAGCTACAATAATATAATTTATACATATAATGATATATACCTATATACCATAAATACAAACATGAATAATAAATATTACGTATAATCGATACTTGAAATCCGATCATTAATTTTATATTCCGAAAATTCACAAATAAAATACATTAATATTTTATATATAAATAAAAGCCTAATTTCCATATACCGTAAATACACTTCTATATTTATATATAACCTAGATAATTTCCATAAAATCCAACATATTTGTTAAGGAAAAATATTTACTATATTATTAAATAAAATATTATTTCTAATAACAAGCACATATAATATATTATAAATATATATAGCAATTATTTCTAGAATTGTCTCCAAAGTTACCAAGGTAAAATACCAATACAATATGCGTCTACACTGACGTCTTTGGTCACACTGCAACACCTCATGGGCTTTGGGCTTGGTTCGGACTAGTTTGATATAACCAAATTTTTCTAAAAGTCAAGATATTAATAAATGACTAATTAAATCATTTATAGGGATTAACTCGCAACTTATCCTGATTTTCCTAGTTAGGACGTCACTATGGCTCGACATTCCCCTACCATGGCTAAACACTAGTCAAAGCACGCTACTGCACTATTCGTGCCATAATTCCTAACCGTCTTGTACTCAAAACTCCATCATGGCTAAAGTCATCTACCGTAATAATTAACTAAATAATTAATTCTAAAAATCTAAAAATCACCATTTAAATCAAATAAATAAAAAAATATTTAAAAAAATTCAGGAAGGAAAGCTACACTTGACGTCTAACCAACTCGTTATACGACGACATAGTCGTGCTATCATGTCAACGTGTATTTCGATCGAGGCAGTGCCTCATCGCTTACGTACTCGACCGAACTTCAACTCGGGACGGCAAGGTCGTGCCATACTCTATTTATAACTTCAACGTATTCGAGATAGCACTTCGCCGAGGAGCAACTTATACGAACTCGATCGTGCTAAGACTTTCACTTAAACTCAAGTGTCTCTAGACTAATTCTCGTGTGCGATCGACGTCAAGGGGGAACGAATCGTGAAGGTCTCACCTCTAGACCTTGCTTAGACTTATTCGTGCTTCAAGATTGAGGCCGCGCCTCGCAACTTATCAAGACTTATCATGCTACCGCCTTGCGGTCTTCCTGTTCGACTCATAAACCAACTTAGACAAGACTTGTCAAACCTAGTGTCGATTCCATGAATATCCCGATGCAATCTATCATGCCAAACACGGTGCCTATGCTGTAGCCCAGTCTTAGGCCCAGATATTGTATTACAAACTAGACATACATTCAAGTTCTACACTCAATCCAAAGGCATACACGCGGTTTGCCGCTATTCTTCCGACCCATCTACATGAGTGGTCACTAGCAATGTTAAGCTATCTTAGACTCAGCTCGAGATATCGGCTCGTCCCTCCGTGGGTAGCTAGCCCCGGAAGTGCCAAGTATCTCCCATGCGGTTATCCAGCATCCTACCGTGAGCCGGCTCGCTTCTCCCGGGCCGACATGATCTCGGTGCCCCGACGATCATTCGAGAAGACTACACCTTGTCTACAAGTTGTCCAATGACCATGCAAGACTCAACCTGATCTATCAAATCCTTCCGTAACATGACCATTCTTTCCTCCTTTCTATCGAGACTCCCAAGTAGCGGGACCGATCTTGTGTGATTCCTTGCCAAGACTTATCGAGACTTAACGAGACTCCCATGTAGCGGGACCGATCTCGCGTGTTTCCTTGTCGAGACATAGCGAGACTCCCAAGTAATGGGACCGCTCTCGGCGACAACCAATCGCGTGGACTTCCTTTGATCGTGGCATACTCTTTTACTAAATCCACCGTAGCTCGTGCCTTAGACAGACCTAGTTCTATAGTCGATGTTATCGCTCAAATCATATACTTTATACGACAAGCCTTGTTCTCAAGTGACTACACGACTTGACAACCGTAGATAGAGCGGGACAGTACTAGAAATGGCTTTGATAGCCCAACATATCTCTTGTCTAACTTATTCGGGCAGCGACTTGACGAGCAAAGGCTACGCCGAGCTCCGCGTCGAGGGACCGTACTATTTACGGGGTCGACTTGAACAACCAACTCTTGGGTGCCTAGACTTAAGCCAACAGCCGTGCAAGATGATTTAACTCACGGAACGTGCGAAGGCTATGCCAAGCCTTGGACAACGGGACCGTGCATTCATTTTCAAGCATTCACGCGGGCGACGCCTATGACTTAGGCTAACTCGAGCGTTAGAACAAAACGACGGGACCGTGCATGCTTTATCAAGCATTCACGCAGGCGACGCCTATGACTTAGGCTCATTCGAGTGTTGAGGCAACTTCGCAACTTAGGCCAACTTCCTTCTCCCAAGCCACGGGAACGAAAGATCGAGTGTCATTTTAAAAGCATGCTGAGCCGACTTCTAAGCAGACCGTGGGACTATTTTTCATGTTCTAAGACATTCCGACGGGTCGAGATTATTCCCTTAGCTATGTGCATTCGTAGCTTTTATATTAGCCTACTTGTGCAAGTTGAAAACATGCGAGTTATTAAGTAAATGCTAAGATGAGGCAAGTTCATCGAAACTACCCCACCTGAATGAGGGGTCGCCTCGACCGAGCGAGCCTTCGAGCAGCCGTTATAAGGCTAAGACTAAACGCCCTCGGCGTTTCGATTCCTCCGATTGACTTTGCGGGATGGGGCACTACATCATACACCACTCAGAACAAGTCTCGTCCTCGAGACTTTCCTGAAGGCAAGCCATCCTACCATTTCTATGGACAAGACTTAATCATGTCTAGACACGTAACTATAACAGTCGTGTGGGGTACGCCAGAATTTATCGTATACACTCCGCCTACGCGTTTCTTTAGTTCCGAGCCACGCTCGCACTATTATTTATCTTTTCTTTAACACGATTTCAAATTCTCGACACTCTTCCATTCCTCAAGTCTTGCTTAAACTCAACGTATCACTTGGCTGGATCATGCACGCATTCCAAGTGTCCCCAAAATACATGTATTCAGCCAAGCCGCATGATATAGAATTCGTTATTCTCACTCGAGTCGTATTGTGCACATACGCAGGCATCCCTGAATATATACATGTCAGTCGTATCTCGTGAGGGGTATTCCTATTCGTGATTCATACTATCCATCCATACTAATCCTCAAGATCAATCTTTCGATTGATAACTCTTGAAAATAGGGCGTCTCGCCTAACCGCTAGGCCATCTTTTTGAGGCTAAGTTAATGTCAGGATTGAAATCATAGTTCTCTAATAAGAATGCCAACACTGACCCCAATCCTAGGGTCAAACCAAAGTCGATAGTATGGGATTTTTTTCTACCTAAGCTCGCGTCACTCAGATTTCTAAACATCAAACACGATCACCTAATTCATATCGAGGCGCTCGTTGCGCATATTCGAATCTATTTCAAATCACCAATTCTACCCAATTCGTGTATTCGATCACGGGGTCATCTAGCTCGACAATATGTTGTGCCCCAATCTCATGCGAGTCTGATTATCCACGGTGGTTCATGAATCACTATGCAACGCTCCCACGGAATAATCATTCTCATCTCGGTTCGATAGTATGACCGTCATTCGTTCAACTAAAAAATTCTCGAGCCAAGTTTATCTTTTCCTCGACACATTTCAATATCCCGAGTGTAGCATCCAGCGGAACAATGACATTTCACACGATCGTCATTCGCCGAGTCAGAGTACTCCCGAGTTATCGTATATCGATCTTTGGTACGCCTCAATACCATCGATGATATGCATAACCTGACGATCTTCCTTTGCAACCAATTTTGAGTCGTGCGATTAATGCTATTGTTCGAACTGGATACACCACAATTTCTCGATATTCAAGATCAAGTTCGATCGCTATTCCTTAAGCTAGTTTCAATATCGTTGACCAAAACTCAAGTCACATTTTATTTGATTCAATCCGAAATCGTACGTGTGATTTACTAGATTTCCTCGATCAAGACATTCACTTTTATTCATCGTTTCGAATCGTTTTCTAACTCGCGTTGCTCATTCACAAGTTGTAAGTAGTTGTGGTTTAAAATTGAATGTCATTCCATATGTTTATTTCTTTATTCAATTAGATAATTGGTTGATTCATAATTTTGTAAGTTTTTTCATGCTACTGCTACCTCGTGTAGAAGTATGGAAAATACTAAAGAAATTGACTCATGCGGCCAAGAAAGACCCATGCGGCTCAGAAACGCATGCGGCTCAGGGAGTCATGCGGCATAAGGAGCTATGCGGCCGGAGGCATTCCATGCGGCTCAGAAAACACGTGGCGTGACAGTGCTTCCCTCCGATCCATGCTGCATTAATTGCTTTGACGGCTGACCCCTCTAAAAAGTTGACAGACCTGACACCAAAGCAGGTAATTATGACTATGTCATGATGATGAATCTTTAGGGAAGAGAAAGAAATCTCTGACACAATCCCCCGAGAACAACAAAATGCCACGTGGCCCTGCCACGTGGGTGTGCTTATGCGGCTTGAAGTGAAGACTTCCCATGCGGTTCAGAGTGAAGCTGTCCCATACGGCTCGAGTGGAATCATCTCTATGCGGCTCAAGAAGATCATGCCTATGCGGCTCAAGCAGACACACTATTATGCGGTTCATGCGGCTCATCATATGGTTCAGAAGTCTGAAGGAGGGGGCCACTGCCCAGACAGTCCTGACACGTGTCCCAAGTCTTATACGGCCCAAAATTCATGCGGCCCAAATCTCATGCGGCCCAATCTGCATGCGGTTCCAGTCTCACCATTGGCTCTCAGGACACATGTCCTCAGCCGATCAATCTCCCAGATTTATGGCAATCCAAGATCGGGTCGAATCCCAATAATCTGGGGCACGTGGCAGGAGAATAAATTTGATTTATTTACAGATATGAGAGAATCATTATAAGGAAGATTTATGCCAATCAGCATTGATTACTAATGGGGATTTGGTGTAATCTACCCTTAATGGTTCTGATTCGTCACAATCCGAAATGAACGTCCTGGATTGATCAATCCCCAAGCCGCCGCCATCTCCAAGAGCTAATCATTGGCAACCCTAGCGATCACATCCCACTATTATAAATAGCAAGGTGCCATTCCCTTGTAGCATATAGAGAGATATACAAAAAGAAACCAGAGAAGAATACGTATACACAAAGAGACTTCCCCCATAGTCAGAGAGAGAATATACACAGAGAGAGAGAGAAGCCAGGAGAGCAATCAGAGAGAGAGCAAGAAGGCATTTCTTCGTCAACGACCAAGCAGATCTTCCCCGAGTCAAGGCTGCGTACCGATCGTCCAAGGAGTAAGGCAGAGCGGCCGTCGCTTTCCCGAGCCTCTATCGTCACCCCTCCCAGAATCTAAAATAAACAATCATACTTAGACTGCTGTACCTAGGTTTTCGTCCCTAGGCTTTCTTTGTACGAGCGAGTTTGTATTGTGAGTCTAAGTTCAGTCCTCCGATAATTATTCTGTACTTTTACAATCAATGGCAAACACGATGGCGACTCTGCTGGGGACTAACTTCTCCACGGTTGAGGAGTTGGTAACGTAATCGGACGCAGCCAAACTTGGCTCTACACAACAGAAGATGGTCGTACGCTTCGACCAACAGGTGTTCGAAGAGATGCTCTCTGAAGGTAGCACTGGCCCGGTCCAGAAGCGCACCCGCACCATAAAGGCTCACAAAGAGTGGAGGCCAAAATCATTTGCTCCTCCGCAAGCCCTTGATGAGGTGCTCTCTATTGCTCAAGATAGCGAGAAAGACTCCCCTGCGGCCCCACTTCAGACCGTAGACAACTCTGCTGTCCCCAAGTCCGGCAGAAGAAAACACTATGATGCTGGACTTGCAGGGGCAAAGAGGAACTCTACGTGCTCCGAGCCGCAGAAGAATATTAACCGCAGGGAGAAAACCCATACGGCTACAACCGCCGACCGCATAAAGAAAACTCATGCGGCCACATCTGTCAGTCGCATAACTTATGCGGCTACAGTTGCCAACCGCACGGATGAGACTCATGCGGCTACTAAAGTCAATCGCTTGCAGAAAACCCATGCGACCACAGATGCCAACCGCATACGGTCAGCCTGCACGGTCGTGACTCCTAACCGCATAAAGACTCATCCTACAACAAAAGACAGCCGCATGCAGACAGCCTGCACGGTACCCAATGCTAGCCGCATAGCATCCGCCCCACGCTTCTCTCGATCAGTCTTCGATCGGCTCTCATGCGGTCCTGACTCTGATCATTATCTGGATGATAATCCAGACTCCATGGTATTCGACTTAGACTCCTCCTATTAAGCACCCACAAGTGCTAAAAGGAGGAAGTCTAGGGCAGCGCGGGCTCATCAAGTCCAGACGACCGCCCCAACCTCTGACTATCGGGGCGTCCCGCTGATTATCACGTGGGCCTCTGATGGGAAGTTGTATAAAACCACTCAAGTCCAGCCCCCGGCGGCAAACAGACAAAGTGGTTCCTCTGACCTGCGCGAGGTTATTCTCCACAAACGCAAGGAAAGAGAAGGAGCTTCGGGGTGTAAAGAGCCCTCACACGGACATCAATGCACCCAGATCATCATCAACTGCTGTTGCAGCAACGCGACGGTGACGGAAGACCGGCCATCCGTCTTCCAAAGACTACATCACCCGAGCTCAGAAGACGAGGCACCTCCTGTTGTCTCCTGCAAGTCCGCGCAGAAAGTTCTTGCCAAGGGAAGAGGGAAGAAAACGAGCATCTCCAGCCCAAAGGTGTCAACTACTGCAGCTAAGAAACCATCGTCAAAAGGGTTATCCTCCACTGGAGTATTTCAACACACCCGTTCGAAGACGAAAACTGCTGCAGTAGGAAGTTCGTCGTCCGCAACATTGGGGGTCGTCGGAACTGGGGGTAGCACTCCTCCAAACATCCATGATAATCCGACATTCTAAGAATACGGACTGGAGGAAGCAAATCCTCCGACGGATACAACAGATACCGACGTCCCCAAGGACATCCTAGACGAACCAAGCTCCGAAGCCGGGGGTAGTGTTCCTTCCGAGTCTGAACCTGAAGAGAACATCCCCACATATCCTGATAATTTCTCGATGCACGGGTACGACTTGGAGGGTACATCCTCCACCACTCCTTCCGTCACTCCTCATGTGAAGACGGTGTTCATGACAGACAGCAATCAAGGCGGTTCCGGTGATCGCCAGCGCATCGACACTTTGGAGGCCATATTGCACGCCTTGGTCAAATCTGTAGACGAGATCAAAGCGGTGCTTCCTAATCTGCAGGGGGTGACACCTGTCCAGACAAGCACGGGTCCCCCAATCAACGTAGATTCAAATTCGGCGGCACCGAACCCGGGCAATAATCCTCCCGAAGTAACGGCTCCGACTGCGACAGATGAGACCAGAGAAGTAAGGAGAGAAGTTCAAGAGCTCTGAGCCATATTCCACGCCAGAAAAAACTCTCAAGACTTCAGAATACGGCAACCATATCCTGCTGAATGGAGGGATGTTCCATTCCCACCAAGATATAAGCCGTTCAATATCAACCCCTATGATGGCAAGACCTCAGCAAGTCGGTACATCACTTACTTCGAGGTCACTACTGACCATCTGCCCCATGATGACGCTATCCTGACACGGTTATTCATTGGGGCATTGGAAGGAGTTGCCTTCGATTGGTACCGCAACCTGCCGAACAATTGCATCCATTCCTTCGCTGGCTTCAAACGCCTGTTCTTGGAGAGGTTCTATGAGGTAGGGCAGGACGTCACGATGTCTACCCTCATGGACGTCATTCAAGGAGAGAAAGAGCTGACGAGGAATTACATTGAGCGGTTTCGTCAAACCGCAATGAAGTTACCATCTGGCAACCGGGACTCCTCCTTGATCGAAATTTGCCAAAAGAGACTACTCCCAACAATCAGTCTCTGGATGGGCGAGAGTCAATTCAAGGACTGGAAGGCTTTTATCATTAGTGCTACAAGTGCCGAAGAACGATTAAAGAAGGCTCGCCAACTGGGATTACATATCTCAGAGGGAGAGAACAAAGGCAAGCGTCCCAGCACCACCAACGACAATGGGGATAGCCCCTCCAACAACCGGGACAACAGAGGCAAGCAGGCTATGGTGGCCGATACAGCCCAGAAGCCTGAGTCGCAACCTGCGGACAAACAATGGCCTCAAATCACTTACTCTTTTAAAGACGGTCACGTCAAGCCTATCTTAGACATGCTCATACAAGGAGATAGGATTCAGCTTCCTCCACCAAGACGGAAGCCTCGGCCGGCTGATTTGGAGAACCCGAGGTTCTGCCATAACCACCGCTACGTCCACCATGCTACGCACGACTGCTACCAACTGAAACGATATATCCAGAACCTCATCGATTTGAACGCTCTGGCCATCGATTTCGAGGAGGTAACCGTGGCAGCCAACATGGTGTCCGTACAATTCGACAGCTTTCCTCCAACCGAGACCCAGGATGGGGTGATACCCATCCCTCTGGCAACGATGGAGATTGCTAATCTCCCGCCTGCTCAAGCTGCTGGTCTAGTACCTCTCACCACATCACGAGAGGAAATCATGTGGGTCCATCCGGACCTAGTCCACGAGGTAACTCAGTCCACTCCATCTTCTAAAAAGAAAAGTGGAAAAGTCAGATCCTGCCGTACCACCTCAGCAGATGAAGAGGAAGTCACGGCCGTTGTTACTCGATCCGGAGCACAATCTCAACCTGTGGCTGAAAACTCGACTGATAATCATCCGCCCACTACCACGGATGCTCCGGAACCGGCTCAGCCTTCGACGACCGACAAGCCTAGGCCGAAGGAGACTCGCTTCGACAAATCCCTCCGAAAGGAAACATCTCAGGGGCTAGAGAGGCCCTACAACTTCGACATCTTGGCACAATTGGCCAATACACCGGCCAAATTGTCCTTATATGAACTCCTGAGACTCTCGAAGGATGTCCGCACAGCTTTGAGCGATGCACTTCAAAATGCCAATGCGTACCTGGCTCAGGTCAACCTCACGGGAGAAAATCGGCCCGCAGACCTCCAAGACAGCGCCTGTACGGGAGCAATGCCCAACATCGTCTTCACTCCACAAGACATGCTCATCAAGACTAATCTACACGATCGCCCATTATACTACACAGGCTACATCGGCGACATAAAGGTGGACAGGATGCACATTGACCCTGGGTCTTCCATAAGCATCATTCCGAAAGGACTACTGCATCATCTTCGTATTTCGATGCATCGCCTGACCCCTACAAACACCGCCATCAGCGGGTTCAATTCGGGCAGGAGCTACCCAATCGGGAAGATCCGTCTGAAATGTCATATTGGCGATCTCCAATCAGAAGTCACTTACTACGTCATAGATGCCGACACTTCATACAACATCCTTTTGGGGCGTCCTTGGATACACGATTACATGATCGTGCCTTCCACGCTACACCAATGCTTCAAATATGTCGACAAGCACGGCTTCGTGAGGACAAAATTTGCTGACATCAATCCCTTCAAAGGGGTCGAATCTTATTACTCGGACTCCTGCCTATACGAAAAGTCGAAGAGGTACCTTGAAGGAGGAAATGAACAAACTGATGTTGAAGCAACCACGGGATCAGAAGAACCTCTGACAATCCACCTCCAGGCTCACAAACCAGGCAATTCTGTACCCCTTACGACCACACTGCGTAAGGACGCGATCAGCCTCTCGGCACAGGAAGAGCAGTTGAGAATCCGGCTGCCAAGGTCTGGCCAGATACCGAGACCCACGATAGGACTACTTACCATCAGATTGCCGAGAGTCGATCAATCCCAAACAGAGAAGCTCAATCCCTCCAATAGACCTCTGACGATACGCCTGCCTAAGAAAGGTCGTCACCCCGATGCGAGGTTTGACACTTCAAGCGAACCAGCCACCCCTCGCTCCACATCAAGTGCCGGACTGGGGGTTGCTAGTCTACCAACAACCCCACGCTCCGCTCCGTCAGTTGAACCTCTGAAGATCAAGCTGACTAGGACGCCCTCTCAATCTTCATTCACACAGGGGGTAGCCGAAGAGGAACCAGAGCTAGCCAAGTATGTGGCTGCCCACACTGACGCTCCCTCCGCAGATGATGTA
The DNA here is from genome assembly GCA_029216955.1 of Iris pallida. Taxonomy (NCBI): domain Eukaryota; kingdom Viridiplantae; phylum Streptophyta; class Magnoliopsida; order Asparagales; family Iridaceae; genus Iris; species Iris pallida. The sequence goes on from JANAVB010010799.1 coordinate 10,306,445, forward strand.
ATCCCTCTAGAAAAGATACCTTACTTCATCAATAAAGGGTTATCTTTGAACTACACCGAGCTCAATAAGCTATGTACAATATATGCTATGGAATACGGTATAGGCACTCACCTACATACACAGGTGACAAATGTGTACACCGCTATCCAACTTACTCCAGTAGAAGACGCTTACCGAATAATCGAGGGAGGGGACTACCCAATCATCTTCGGCCGGACGAACAACCCGCATCCCCTCGCCATGGAAGAAGTCGACTTCGGGTCAGATGCTGGAAGACTGCCTCTGTATCTCTATAGCCCTCAATCCAAATATCTCATACAGAAATAGGGGTATGATCTAGAGACAACGCCAGGACTCAACTACGGCACTGGACGACGATTACCTTTGAAGACGCCAGCCCCGGCGGGCAAACCTCGGAACTACTATAACAAAACCCGATACGGTTTAGGGTATGTAACGCCTACTACGACCCCTGAAAGCTCAGATGAAGAATGCGACTGGCAGTCACATTCAACCGGATCACCGACTTCCGACTCAGATACCAGCATCGGAGATGTGTTCAGACAAGTCATGTCAGTCAATATGGCGTTCACCAACGCTTCCGAGGAAGACGAAGACATCCCCGAAATCCTTGAGCTAGAGCCATGGGCCCAGCAATTAGGCGCACAATAGGAAAAGCGGTTCGAACTGAGAGAACCTCCTACCGAAGATGAGGTCATACACGTGGATCTCGGCAGCAAATCTTCTCCAAAACCGATCTTTATCAGTAAAAGCCTAACTGACGAAAAACGAGAATCGCTGTTAGTACTTGTCACAGAATACATTGATGTGTTCACCTGGAGCTATGAAGACATGCCGGGGTTAAATCCTGACATCGCTCTCCACAAACTCAATATACGACCAGATGTAAGCCAGTCAAGCAACAACAACGACGCTTCCGCCCAGGCGTCATGGACGCGATCGAAGCCGAAGTCAACAAGCTAATAGCCAGCGGCTTCATTCGTAAAGAGCAACATCCTGATTGGGTCGCCAATATAGTATCCGTCCTCAAGAAGAATGGGAAGATTCGAATCTGCATCGACTTCCGCAACCTGAACGAGGCATGCCCCAAAGATGAATTTCCCCTTCCTATCACAGACATCATGATCGACAATACATGCGACTTTGAACGTATGTCATTCATGGATGGATTCTCGGGGTACAATCAGATCAAGATGTCTCCCGACGACGAAAAGCACACTTCATTCCGAACCCTGATTGGCACATACTGCTACACAGTCATGCCATTCGGTCTAAAGAATGCTGGCGCTACATATCAGCGAGCCATGAGTATCATTTTCAGAGAACATTTGCGCAAGACAGTGGAATGCTATGTCGACGACATCGCCGTCAAGAGTCACCGTAAGGAGGATCATCTGCAAGACTTGAGAACGGTGTTCAACTTAATGCGAGCCCACAATCTGAAGATGAATCTTATAAAATCGTTCTTGGGCGTATCCAGCGGGAATTTCTTGGGCTTTATCATCACTGCACGGGGTAACCATGTAGACCCCGAGAAAACGAGGGCAATCATGGAGATGGGTCCCCCGAGAAATCTTCGTGAACTTAGAGGCCTCCAAGGGAGGCTAGCTTATATCAGGAGGTTCATTTCCAACCTCTCCGGGCGATGCCAACCGTTCACCCACCTCATAAAGAAGGGAGTCTCATTCGTATGGGACGAGGAATGCCAGCACGCTTTCGATGACATCAAAGAATATTTATCAAATCCTCCAGTCCTGGTGGCCCCGGTCCCTGGAAAACTATTCCTGCTCTATGTACGAGCAATGGAACACTCCCTCGGTGCCCTGCTGGCACAAAACAACGATGCAGGCCACGAGCAGGCCATTTACTATCTCAGTCGAATGATGGTCGGGCCCGAACACCGATACACCGCTGTGGAGAAAGAGTGCCTCGCCCTGGTATTCGCCATTCAAAAGACGCGGCACTACGTCATGGGGCAATCCATACATGTGATCTCACGAATCAACCCTCTTAGGGTCCTCATGACCAAACCAGGGGCACTCAGCTCCCGCCTCGCTACATGGGCGATATTGCTGTCCCCCTATCATATGATCTTCGTCCCGCAGAAGGCTGTCAAAGGTCAAGCCCTGGCAGACTTTTTGGCGGCCCATCCAGGATCAAAATTATCCAGAATATACGAAAAAATCCCAGATGAGGTCGTCGATTCAAATACAACCACCCACGATAACATATGGCGGATGTTCTTCGATGGCGCTTCAAGAACCGGACCCAAGGGAAACATCGTCGTCGGAGTCGGAGTAGTATTGGTCTCTCCTACCGGGCTAGTGATCAATCGCGCCTACTCTCTCACGGAACCCTGCTCTAACAATGTGGCCGAGTACAACGCTTTGGTCATTGGCCTCCAACTCGCAAGAGAACTGGGGGTAGAATACCTTAAAGCATACGGCGATTCGCAATTAATCGTCAACCAGATTCGGGGGACGTACGAAGTCCGTCATGAAGACATGATCCCCTACAACCAAATAGCGATCAACATTATCTCATCATTCGAGGGATTCTTCATCGAACACGTCCCCAGACTCCAAAATATCGAAGCTGATGCCCTAACAGGCCTGGCTGCTTCCCTAGCAGTGCCAAACCACTCTCATCATTCGGTCGATGTAATCGGCCGTGAGCTGGTCTGCCCCAAGAACAACGTTCAAGCCATGGCGAGTTATTCTGCTCAGATGATCGACGAAGCGCCAGACTGGAGACAACCATTCATAGACTTCGTGGTCTACGACATCCTGCCCGAGAACCCGAAGGAGGCTACTTCTATCAGACGGCATTCTCTCAGATTCTTCTACGATACAGAGACGAAAATGCTGTATCGCCGCTCCTACGATGGATTACTACTTCGGTGCTTGTCAAACGCAGAAGCCAAAGAAGCCGTGCGAGAGGCTCATGACGGTGTCTACGGGGCCCATCAGCCTGGCCCTAAGTTGCAAGATCGCCTTCGCCGGATGGGCTACTACTGGCCCACGATGGTGGCTGATGCGATAGATTATGCCAGAAAATGCAAGGCCTGCCAAGTCCACGCAGACTTCGTTCACCAACCATCCGAATTCCTACATCCGACAGTGGCGTCCTGGCCATTCGAAGCATGGGGAATGGATATCATTGGTCCAATCACCCCACCTTTCTCCCGAGGACATCGCTTCATACTGGCGATCACTGATTACTTCTCAAAGTGGGCAGAAGCTGTCCCACTCGCCGAAGTCAAGACTTCGAACGTAATCAGCTTCCTGAAGCACCACGTCATCTACCGCTTTGGACTACCCCGAAGGATCATCCATGATAATGGTCCGCAGTTTATAAGCCACACATTCTACCGATTCTGCAACAAACACCGCATTCAGAATGTCGCTTCGACACCATACAACCCGGCAGCAAACGGGCTAGCAGAGGCATTCAATAAAACAATCATCAAACTCCTCAAAAAATTTGTCTCCTCCAACAAACGCGACTAGAACGAGAAGCTCGACGAGTGCTTATGGGCTTATCGTACCACGGTTCGAACAGCCATCGGGAATACACCATTCTCTCTGGTGTACGAGAGTGAGGCAGTTCTCCTATTAGAGACTCAGATTCCCTCACTCCGAGTCGCCCTCACTTATCAATTGACAACGGATGATAACTATCGACGTCGACTACAAGAGTTAGAGGCCTTAGATGAAAAACGCCTCCTAGCTCAGCAAAGGATCGAATTATACCAAGTACGCATCTCAGGAGCCTTCAACAAAAAGGTCAAAGTCAGAACATTCCAAGTGGGCGATCTTGTTTTGGCAGTCAGGAGGCCAATGGTCATGACTCACAAGACCACCGGCAAGTTCCAGCCAAAATGGGAAGGCCCATTTATCATCGAGGCTGTGTTCTCCAATGGTGCTTACCGCCTCGCCAAGCAGAACGGAGACTTGCTCATGTTGCCCGTCAACGGCAAGTTCCTGAAGAAATACTATGTTTAAACAACATTTTCCAGAGTTTTGAGTCATGTGCCCGCTGGTACCACTAAACTCAACCCCCTAATTTTCTAACTTATCGAGTCACGTACCCTCTTGTACCGCTGAACTCATATCCCAAATTCCCAAGTCATGTACCTGCTGGTACCTCTGAACTTACACTTTGATTCCAACATTCACAGATTTTTGAGTCATGTACCCGCGTGTACCGCTGAACTCATGCCCTTCTTCCATAAACATACCCCAAATTTCCAAGTCATGTACCTGCTGGTACCTCTGAACTTACACTTTGATTCCAACATTCACAGATTTTTGAGTTATGTACCCGCGTGTACCGCTGAACTCATGCCCTTCTTCCATAAATATATCCCAAATTTCTAAGTCATGTACCTGCTGGTACCTCTGAACTTACACTTTGATTTCAACATTCATGGATTCTCGAGTCATGTACCCGATGGTGCCTCTGAACTCACATCCTGGTCACTCTTTCAGGTAGAAAGTTATGTATGATCGTACCGCTGAACTTTCTTCCTACAAGAGATCCTCCCTCATGATCTAATACCAGCACTCCCAGTGCACAACAAAGGTAACGGATCCATAAATTTCCAAGACGACCATGTTCTCATCACCTCTGAGTCGTCCTATTTCCGCCAAAAACAAATCACCCCTACATAGAACTTCCATGTCCTTATTACCTATGAGTTGTTCTATGTACCCCCCTTGTCAAAGAGACCCTCATGCTCACCATGTCCTCAGCACCTCTGAGTCAGTATGATTGGTTCCTTTCTTTTAAACTTATTGTCCGTATCCAAAACCAGGGTATGTTAGGGACAATGGGTCCACGCAAAATGACCCGATAAAAGGATTATTACAAAGCAAAAGAGTGAAGCAAATATATATTCCATTCAGTCAGAAATCAGTTACATCCACACGGTTACAGGAAAGTTCTTCGTTACAGACAAGACACCTCAAACCCCTAGTTACAAAAATACGTATACAATTCCTTCAACCACATTACGTATGAAGGGTGCAACTGAGGAAGATCCTCGTCCAGAATGGGAGAATCAGGATTCCCAGTGGTGTCACCCTCAGCAGTCTCGACGGTGGGGAGGACGTCGTCCCTCTCAGGCTCCGATTCTTCTTTCATTGTCTCCTTCTTAACAGAGGAAGGCCCCTGATTGACGCCAGGGAGCGACGGATCCTCTACCACTGCAATATCAGCACTCGATGGAGACACTATAAGAACCAAAAGACGGAAAAAAGTGATGAGAAATGATGAAAACAGTCAGAAGATATTCAGAAGTGTTCATGCGGCTCGTTTAAAGACAACTCTTATGCGGCTTGGGTATGGAATATATTCCATGCGGCTCATAGGATGTGTATGCGGACCACGTAATCTAAAAAGCTCGCATCAAAATGATTATGCACGAAGCAATGCAGCAGAGCAGCATCTTTTAGGGTTTCAGAGCACCCAATCTTCCGCACAGTCCTTACCTTCGACGACAACATGAATGTCAAGACGAACGGGGGGTACGGCAATTGAAGACGAAGCCGACTTCCTGCTCCTAGCCACAACCCTCTTTACTGCTTTGGAAGACCTAGGTGCCATCGTGGTTTGTCAGTTGGAAGAAGAAAGCAAGACAGAAATCTTAATCAGAAAGAGTCTAAGAGAGAAATCCTTCTAAATACCCTTCCATTTATAGAGAAGGGAGGACCAATACCGACGCTTCGTACAAAGTAGTCGACTCTTCGGCTATCGATACTGACTAGTTAATTAGAGGTCAGAAACTCCTAGGATCCTGCCCCAAAAAGGGTTTGCATGCATGACATAATGGCGTGGCGAGCAGCTATACGGCTGAACAATCTATGCGGCCAAGATCTCTATGCGGTCAGGGTTTCATATGCGGTTAGAAGAGCACGGCCATGCTTCTTATTCAAAGTATTTCAATTTTATAAATTGAAAACTTTGAAAGGGGTCCTGTAGAAGCATGGAAAATACTAAAGAAATTGACTCATGCGGCCAAGAAAGACCCATGCGGCTCAGAAACGCATGCGGCTCAGGGAGTCATGCGGCATAAGGAGCTATGCGGCCGGAGGCATTCCATGCGGCTCAGAAAACATGTGGCGTGACAGTGCTCCCCTCCGATCCATGCTGCATTAATTGCTTTGACGGCTGACCCCTCTGAAAAGTTGACAGACCTGACACCAAAGCAGGTAATTATGACTCTGTCATGATGATGAATCTCTAGGGAAGAGAAAGAAATCTCTGACACAATCCCCCGAGAACAACAAAATGCCACGTGGCCCTGCCACGTGGATGTGCTTATGCGGCTCGAAGTGAAGACTTCCCATGCGGTTCAGAGTGAAGCTGTCCCATGCGGCTCGAGTGGAATCATCTCTATGCGGCTCAAGAAGATCATGCCCATGCGGCTCAAGCAGACACACCATTATGCGGTTCATGCGGCTCATCATATGGTTCAGAAGTCTGAAGGAGGGGGCCACTGCCCAGACAGTCCTGACACGTGTCCCAAGTCTTATGCGGCCTAAAATTCATGCGGTCCAAATCTCATGCGGCCCAATCTGCATGCGGTTCCAGTCTCACCATTGGCTCTCAGGACACGTGTCCTCAGCCGATCAATCTCCCAGATTTATGGCAATCCAAGATCGGGTCGAATCCCAATGATCTGGGGCACGTGGCAGGAGAATAAATTTGATTTATTCGCAGATATGAGAGAATCATTATAAGGAAGATTTATGCAATCAGCATTGATTGCTAATGGAGATTTGGTGTAATCTACCCTTAATGATTCTGATTCGTCACAATCCGAAACGAACGGCCTGGATTGATCAATCCCCAAGCAGCCGCCATCTCCAAGAGCTAATCATTGGCAACCCTAGCGATCACATCCCACTATTATAAATAGCAAGGTGCCATTCCCTTGTAGCATATAGAGAAATATACAAAAAGAAACCAGAGAAGAATACGTATACACAGAGAGACTTCCCCCATAGTCAGAGAGAGAATATACACAGAGAGAGAGAAGCCAGAAGAGCAATCAGAGAGAGCAAGAAGGCATTTCTTCGTCAACGACCAAGCAGATCTTCCCCGAGTCAAGGCTGCGTACCGATCGTCCAAGGAGTAAGACAGAGCGGCCGTCGCTTTCCCGAGCCTCTATCGTCACCCCCCAGAATCTAAAATAAACAATCGTACTTAGACTGCTGTACCTAGGTTTTCGTCCCTAGGCTTTCTTTGTACGAGCGAATTTGTATTGTGAGTCTATGTTCAGTCCTCCGATAATTGTTCTGTACTTTTACAATCAATGGCAAACACCTCGGCACTTGGAAAAATCATTAGGGGAACTTCCATGGGCCCTACATTAACTTCTTCCAGGTATCGACGAAGAAAATGTATATGTGGCTTGATCAGATGAAAATCTATTTAAAATTGTTTGTCATTTCATTTATGAGTTGTTTGTTTATCTATTCATATTAATTGTCATTTGAATTTGTATATCATAAAACCTACCGGTGGCCCGAACAATGCAATGTGGCGATCAGGATGACCTATCGGGGTACATATAGCAAGAAGATAAGGAATGTAAAGGATGATTTGAAGAGGGTGGTGGCAGCTAGAAAGGACAAGAAAGCTTGGATTTGAGATGATTATTGGAAGGAGATGCAGAGGCAGCTCAAGACTCCAGAGTTCAAGAAGAGGTCCAAGTAAGAGAAAATGGCGCAATCTCATGATGGTCTGCATACAGGTAGACCGATCCCCATTACTATGCACCATCGACATCTGCTAAAATAATATAAAATATTTAAACACTTTTATTATATAGTTTAATAACATTAATTATTAAACTAATATGTTTTCTTATTATTTCGTACACAGGCGGAGAAGGTTGCAAAGGAGGAAGGAAATCCCTCTAGTGTCGGCTTCGCCAATGTTTTTGGGCACAAACACAAGAGGAGAAAGGACGGGACATACATGGATGAGAAGGCCAACAAGACTGGTATAAGTATTATAATTTATATTATAAGTTAGAATAATAGTAAGTATTAGAAATTATATTATAAGTTAGAATATATGGAACAACTTAAATTATTTTAATACAGTAGGATATTAAGCAAGTATCACTGTACAGGCTGTGTTCCAGTCTCTACAGACTGAGACAACTGCTCCAGCCACTCAGGCATCGGTGATCGAGAATGTCGCAGAATCTACGCTCACGACCACATCCGCACAAACCAATGACCTTTTTATAAAGGTCACTGGTAGGAGAAGGAGGGTGGACGCGTCTACGGCATCGGCTCCTTGGCGATGTAGATCAGTCATCTCGAGACCTCCATCGCTAGTGCCTTCTTTTTTTTTGATCCACCTCCGGACGTCACTGTGCAGATACCGCGGCTTATTACAGGGATGGCCACTTTGCAGGCCAACGGATAACGAGTCTATCAACACAATCGAGGCTACTATTGGGGTCCCAACAACAGCACCTGCTAGCGGTGCTGCCACAGACACTCGTGCCGCCATAACATTTTATCCTTTCGGTGCTTCTGCTCCTCCTGTTGTTGTCTGTGCCCCTATCATATCTCCTACCGCACTGACGAGTATCCCGAGTTCATTTCCGTCGGAGGCGTTGAGTTCACTACCATATGATATAGGTGATACCGGTGCCGCCTAATATCCATCATCAAGATGCTGCTATTGTTGTTTAGTGACATCTGAGTGACGGATCCGTCCGTCGTTGAAGTCTTGTATTTTTGTAGTGTTCTTTTACAATTTCTTGTTGACTAAGAAAGAAACTATGAAAGTCAGAAATGAATATATGGGGAAATGCATGGTATTTTATTTCAAATTAGGCTTTATGATGGTTTGAACCAAATCCTTACAAATTTGCATGAGCACCATTCTTCCATCAATTACACTGTGTTTGAGAACATTTTTGAGGAGAGGAAGAAAAATTTGAGGGAAAAGAAAATGGAGGAGAGTAAAATGAAGGTAAAATTAATTTTTCCTTCACTTGTTTGGATGACCAAAAAGTAGAGAAAGAAAATTTTAAAAATAATATTTTATTTCTTTGTGGTGATGGATATAATTGCCGTTCAATCCTTGATTTTTTCAAATCATAAATAAAACTAACTTTTTTGAAGGGCAGATGGGTAATTTCTCCCACAATCCTCTCAACTCTCTCCATTTTTCTTCCACTTTTGAGAGGAAAATTTTTGAGCAGGGCCCGCATGAATTTTCCTCCCAAAATCCTCTCCCTCCTCTTCCCTCCCCCTTCAAAACACTAATATTTTTGATTTTTTACTCATTTTTTTCTCAACATTTTCCTTCCCCCATTTTTCTCTCTTCCCAAACAATACCTGAGGGTCCACCTAAGATCCTCGGTCGTCAAGGTTCCTTAATTTCTCTTATTAAAATCTTTCTAATTAAGATTCCAATTATGTTGCAAGTAGAATTGATGGCATCTTTCTCATGCTCATAGAGTGTAACCAAATTGTTAGGTTAGGATCGGAGGATTAAAGTCCATGTTTTCGAATCTCCGACTCCTATAAGAATGTGGATTCCTTTTTTCTAAATGAATATTGATCCATTCCCCGTCAATATATATTAGTATAGTTATATAATTTTTTTTACATTATCCATTAATAAAATTAATATTGTTTATTTGTTTCAAGGTATCTGAGCCTAGGGTTCTTCAATCCCAGGGCCATTAAGAGTCTGTTTAAGATGATCAATATCGTTGATTATCTCATTTTTCTTGTCGTCTGTCCTGTCGCACTCTCTTTCAGATAATCAATATTGTTGATTATCTTCTTTTCCTTGTTGTCTGCTATGTCACATTGTCCGAGCTCCTCGCCACCGCTAAAGCCAAACGGAGAACGACCAACCCAAACGATCTACTATAGGATTATGTTCATTTCTTGGTGATTTGATGATTTTATGGTGAAGGAAGAAACAAGAAGTTGTTGCGTATTCTTCTACCGAGACAAAATACATAGATATAGCTGCTACCACGAGGAAGATCGTTCATGTATAGAGATTGCCCTCTGATATGCGCATTGCTCTTACAGGACCTACGTCTTTTTATTATGATAACATGAGTGATATACATGTTACAAACAATCCATTTTTCCATCAAAGGAAGACGCATATTGAGATTGATTTTATTCCATCCGTGATCATTTTTTGGTAGGTACTATTTTTCTGCTACTTGTGACCTCTATTGATCAGCTGATATATTTCTTACAAAGTCACTCCACACCACGGTTTCAGTTTTATATTGGACAAACTCATGTTGTTTGATCCATCACCAGTTTGAAGGAGGGTGTTAAGATATGATTAATCGGATTATATTCAAGTCTATATATATTTACGTTTCTCTTACTTTTATAAGAAAATAAAATTTTTTTCCCTCCTATACTAATATGGATCCGTTCTCCATCATTATATATATATATTCATAGTTGTATGACTTTTTATATCATCCATTAATAAAATCAATCTTGATAATTTGTTTCATAAATAATGTTGTAAATATATACATTCATATCAAGCAATACAACATAACGTATCCTTACTATATTCCACGTTCTATGGTATCAGAGCATCAACCCTCATTTTTTTCTCGTCACAATCATGGTTAAAACCAATGGTTTCTTCTTCCTTACCGATTATACAAGCAAGTACAGATGCCACCATTAGCTTTCTCCATGGTCATGGCCCTCATGAATACAGAACAAGCTTTGCTTCATCGACGACCCATCAAGTGCTGAAGTCTACAGATTCAAAGCTCCATCTTGGCAAAAACATCCGCAACATGGTCCTCTTCTCTTCTGGCTTCTCAACCCAATTCATCCTAATCCCAACCCAAAGTCCTTTATGTCGCCACAGGCTTCGACATTTGAACGGTCTCCGTGATTGATTCTCTCCTTCAAAGTAAAAGCAAGGTATACCCTGCTACATTGTCCACACTTTGTGACCGCATGTGGCCACATGGCGGCCTTTCATTAATTTTTCGGTCCAAATTTTAAGGGGATGAAGCTGATGATAACAAAGAGGTCAATGGTAGGCTGCCACGTGGCCTTGTGGTCACCTCAGCGGTCACAAATCGCGGACAAAATATTATTTTCGAAGACCCTGCTATTTAAAGGAAGTTTGAAGAAGAGATCAGGGTAGAAGTGTACCACAATAAACATCTCTGTAACATATACATAACTAGTTTAATTCACTTCCTGCAAGGGATTGTAGACTGTAATTGAAGAAGCAGCAGCTTGATTCAAAGAACCCTGCTACGTTCTCCGTCCGCGGGCCAGTCCGTCTGTCACGTGTCTGTTAGTTGTATGTGTGTTGTGTTCACACACACATGAGCTAGCAAAAGCTCAACTTCCTTACAATAAATTTGACCGTTATGAACCCATTAAACTTGTAACATCAACTCATGTCCAGGTACAATGTACCACATGGTTTTTTATTTGAATTTTATAACGTTCAGTATTTATGGCCGGATTAAATTGTCTTCATTCTCCTTTATTCCCTAACCTTGGAAAAAAGCCTATATATTGAGGCCAATCTAAATGCTTTGAACATACTGAAAATTACTACAAAACACTCTCTCTCGCTCTCTCGAATTCTTGTCACTCCGAAACTCCTTTGTTCTTGGTTTGTTGCTCTAGGCAGAGCTAAGTCAGGGTCAATCTCTCCGAGTTATGTGCGACGACGGGATACCGGTAGAGCGGGGGTTTTACCACTAGGAGCATCCGGAAAAGTCTGCACATAGACCCGGATTAACTCTTAGGGCAGTGCTTCGTGCGCGACTTCCCCAGAGGCCGGTAACTTTAACTTCTTTTATTTTGTGTGCAAATTATTGGAGGAGAAGAGCAATATTTTTCTAACAATCTAAGAGTTAGTCCCATGTGATTATTTTTAAATATTTTGGCCTTAAAGTATGTGTTTTAGAATTATGTGAAATCTTTAAAAATAATTTTTCTAACTTTTTTTTTTTGAAAATTTTAGTGCTCTCTATCTGGCAAATAATTGTTGATCATCTACTTATATTTTATTTTGTTGCAGTTTTTTAAATTGACGAAATTCCAACACTTCTAACATTAATTTTTCTTTTGTTCATGTCATGTGTTTGATATATGAAATGGCTAGCTGTAGGGCCAGTATTTTCTTAGAATTTGATATGGAATTTTGAGAACGTGTAGAGTTTTAGTTCAGATTTTGTTGTTCTTACTGCAAAATCTGATGAAGCAGACGAGAGGATTTGTTATGTCTATAATGGTCAGAAGTCGGGAATCTTTTTTTATTTTGTTGAGCTTTTGAAATGGTTGTAGCTAAGTACTATATGAAAAGTGCTACTTTATGTTTGACTCTTTGTATATGTTGCTTATTCCTCCTCATCTATTCCTCCTTTCTCCACCTTTAACTGAGAATTTGCTTGTGTTCATAAGAAAGAGGAAGGAGGACGAGGAGAGCTTTGAATCGATTGAAACAGTGCGTATGATCACCATATATATTTTTTTTTCATTTTTTTCACAGAAATTGGTAAATAGATATCTTGTTTTCTTATCTGGATATATTGTTTTATGTGGGTTTGAATGAACAGAAGATTGGTGCATATAGAGTTTGAATTCATTTTCTGCTATTTTTTTTATTGCAATGAACAGATTAATGCTATTTTCTGATTAAGAGTCTCTGATTGTGTTTTTCTAAGGGTCTGGCACAAATTGGTGCTGCAAATGTTTTGTGGGACTAAATGGATATGTATGATATAATCAATCTTGAAAGAGCCACAGCTTAAATTCATAAGGAAAAAAAAAGGGGTAAAGAGGAAGGAGAGCTTTGAATCGCTTGATATAGTGATTTATTAGCTCCTCTCTTTATTTTCATACCACTCATCATCTGAGTATTATACATGCTTGAAGAAAACAGAAGAGGAAAAACAGCACTAAGAAATTAGATTTCATCTCATAACAATTCCGGAAGTCGTCGCTTGACACGACGTTAAAGTTTGTTGCTTGCATCTTAGAGGATGTAGGTGCAAATGACGGAAAAATCAAATCTCTCCATATATATGGGAGTATTATAAGGCTGCATATTTCCTTATAAGGTTGTGGTTACTTTTATCTGTATAGTTCAAGCCTCAGGGCAGTACTTTCTATGTCTGAGTTTCGAAATGGCCAATGATTTACGACCTAGTTCACTATAAATCACGCCTCTTATGATCTTTTATTGTAAGACAATAAGTCATTATCTATTCCTAGACATGATTTGTAGTTAAACTTAAAAGATTTGGTAACTGAAATCAATGAGATGTTTTATTAGACATGTTTATTACATACAACAACATTGTAGTGCATAGTTGAAAAATAGGACCTTTATAATTCTTTTTTTTTGTTCTCTTTCTCCAATGGGTACTCATCAAATACAACATTGTATAATACAGTTTGTTGGCATATTATATAAATTACTATTATGCATGGATGAAAGATGTGTTTTCTGTTGGAAACATATCTGCCCAAATAGAAATGCGCACTACACAACACAATTATTTTGTTCCAAATTATATTAGTAGTTAAAGAATATGAAGATTGAAATTGTTCATTTCATAGTAAATCATTTACCATGTCGTCTTATAAGCTTTGCTTATTTTTATTTTCAATACTGTTGATGTCATTTTTTTTAAAAGATCAACCGAGATAACTAATAAAATATTTATTTATTTTTTAGAAGAACAATGTTAGTCATGATATTTGATTCATTATAATTCTATAGAAGCTCAAGTATTTATAGTCTTTAAAGCATTTCAATGTCGTACGCATATAATGTACGTTAGTCAATTTTTATCTCTTGAATCCTTTGGATTCTTTAAACGGACGTAACGTTTTCAATTGAATTCTCCATTTATTTGGGCATTCAATGATTTAAATTTAATAACCATGAATTCATCTTTATGTCCGAATACAAGCATGTCATTGTGGAGTCTTACATTTGCAAGATAGTATAGTCTCTTATGTTGTTGTAAGACCCACATAATCTTGGATATGACACTTCTAAGACATTTTCAAGGATACCAACAACTCATGATGATCTCATAATTTTACATTTATGTTACTATTAAATAAACAAATATACAAGATCTAAATTTTGTGTTAAATTATTTCATAAAATGTTGTCTTCCTTAGCATTTACATCTTTCATCCTCGTATCAAAGGTGTAGCATACGGATCGTATGTAAATATATAGATCATTGCTTTTTTCAGAGACTCAGACGTATGCTTTGTTATGTTTTTACTTGCCTAAAACTAATAATTTTCTCTTTAGATAATTATTTGATAAACTTATTTTAGTCTACAGAAACTTTACATAATTGTATATGCTAGCTCATATAGTTTCAGTTGTTGTAAAGGACCTTAACATGATCAACCATTGCTTCCCATTAACTAGTGTCATTGAATCATTGAACACTATTCAAGTATTTTTCGTTAATTAGTTTTTGTCATGTGTTACATGAATTATGCTCACTCCATTGGACATTAGTCCATTTTTTTTTTCATATTGATAATTATTCCACAAGTATATTTTTGGAGCTTTAATCAGAATAAACTAGTTGTGCACTGTTTCATTTATACTAATATACAAACTTTAATTTTTTGAAGACGTAATCATTAGAAATATTTTAAATGTTTAGGAAATAAGAGACATGTTAACAGTGACAATAATACAAATTATTTTTTGTACTTTTACTCTTAACATGATATTTGTAATATCTCTTTAAGCCAGAAGCATCATAAATTGTGACTTGATTAGGAAAAGAGCAAACATGCTAAAGGTGAAGGTATATAAAACAAAAGTTCTTTGCTCCATCTTTCTGAATGTGTTGTTTTGTAAATCTTATTTTTCGAAGTCTTGGATACTAATGATTATTTAGTGAGAATAATGGAACTACTTAAAATGATATACAAAATCATATTTCTTTTGAAGTGTTATTGCTAAGATAAAAATCAAGAAGACAACGGGCTCCGATCAATTGAAAAGGTAATTTTCATATGTACAACCTACATTTTGTAATCATTCTTTATTCATAAATTTAATTGGAGAAATATATTGTTGAAATTTGAGCCAATCTTATTGGTTTATATATATATGGTTCTATATATTGTTGTACTAAAGTGATATTCTTCGCATGTTAGTTTTGCATGTTTGAATCTTATCGATTATATTATCATGATATTAGAATTTCTAATCAGACAAAGAAATCACAACATTGTTCTATCACAATACTTAGAATATGTTAGGCAAACATTGGTTTGCATATAATCCGTGACATTGTAATTCCTTTGACACATTCAAACAATTTAGTCACAAGAAAATATTTAGTGAAATTGTAAATCCCTTTAAATTTGAAGTTTTAAAAGTTGATATTATTTTGGGTACAAGCCGAAAGGATCCTTCTGTCAACCGGGTGTAAATAGTCCTAAGCGACACGGTACTTTATCGTCCCCCTGTGGACCTCCGCTAGCTGGGAACCGGCCCCTACAGCTAAACCAAGTTAATCAACACTTGATAAACTAAAGATTTTTTTAGGTTGATTTGCAAAATCACTTAAACTATTATTCTAGTACTTTAAACTGTCATTTTTGCAAACATGGCTAGTAAAGATAAATCTTTAGAGCCATGGATACTGTGACAGAGTCAAATGATTTTTGACTCACTATTCTAAGACTTATATTAGTAATTAGTAAAGTCACAAGAGTCTGATGTCACTAACTATGTTTTCTAAATCAGCCAAACCAGTTATTCTATTCTATAGAGTAATAGAAAAAATATTTTAAGGAAATTCTAGGCTATAAATTGTATCATATTAGATACTCTTATGTCAGAGAAATGTCATTTTAAATACAAACTGGGTAACTGATTCATATGACATTTAATCCATTTATGGATATATATATTTTTTTAACTCTATGAAAAGTTGTCATCTCTTGAGGTTTGTGTAACAAACCTATCATAGCTAAGACTATTATATAGTCTGAAATGTCATCTTCAACCACATGCATCTTATAATGAAGCTAGCTGTATGGCTCAATATTTTATACTACATATTTTTGTACATGTCATTTGTTTTAAAATTATGCTAAAAGCATTATCTTGTGAACTCTAAGATGAACAGGTACATGCAGCTGCGTGTCAAGACATGTAAGAGCCTTAAAAAAAATTATAGTTCTTAACTATAAAGTCATAAAAGAACTTTACAGATCTCTTGACGAAGAGTCTGTTTACTCTTGACGAAGAGTTTTTCTAGGACATTGATCCTAGAATCATCGAGGGGGATGGGGTTAAGCCCATAGTATAGTCACCAGCAGTGGCAACCTAACCGAGTCTGACTGGAGATCCCAAGAAGCCGGTTCAATGGGTAGAAACAAGCTGGACTAGGTGACTATTATGGAACACTGACCTGAGATTAAATTCTCTTTAAAATAAAAGTCCAGGAGGCTGTACATGTGTACATTCATACCCCATCCCTATGGTGACAGTGTTCCTTTTGTGATATGGATATGTTGAGTTTAAACTCTTAATAAGTCCAAGTATGATATGCAGGGTTGATTCCTATCACCAACCCTTAAGGACTTACCTATATGAGAGGTCGTGAGGGCCGCGACTATAGGACAGGGCGATCCTAGACAACTCTCATGAATGTGTAAAAGTGCGCATGGCCAACCAAACGTGCCACCCGATAGACCCAAGTACCTCTAGCGTATTATGTGTGCTATTTTCGAGTCTGGTTCAAGAAGACTGATTCAAGACGTAGTCCATCAAACTCTTCTTCAGACAAAGACAATAGTCACTACGTAAGATTCAAGGCTGTAGTCCATCTCATTTATGCATAGTATACTACTGTCCAGACATTCTCTTATTCTTGTCTTACTTTCTTTCCTTCTATTACTTCGGGATTTGACCTTTTGGGGGGGATTGTTAGTTGTATGTGTGTTGTGTTCACACACACATGAGCTAGCAAAAGCTCAACTTCCTTACAATAAATTTGACCGTTATGAACCCATTAAACTTGTAACATCAACTCATGTCAAGGTACAATGTACCACATGGTTTTTTATTTGAATTTTATAACGTTCAGTATTTATGGCCGGATTAAATTGTCTTCATTCTCCTTTATTCCCTAACCTTGGAAAAAAGCCTATATATTGAAGCCAATCTCAATGCTTTGAACATACTGAAAATTACTACAAAACACTCTCGCTCGCTCTCTCGAATTCTTGTCACTCCGAAACTCCTTTGTTCTTGGTTTGTTGCTCTAGGCAGAGCAAAGTCAGGGTCAATCTCCCCGAGTTATGTGCGACGACGGGATACCGGTAGAGCGGGGGTTTTACCACTAGGAGCATCCGGAAAAGTCTGCACATAGACCCGGATTAACTCTTAGGGCAGTGCTTCGTGCGCGACTTCCCCGGAGGCCGGTAACTTTAACTTCTTTTATTTTGTGTGCAGATTATTGGAGGAGAAAAGCAATATTTTTCTAACAGTGTCGCAGTCCCATTGGCAGGTCAACCGACGTAAGATCCGTGTATACAAGAGAGCCAATGGGAAACGGCCACGCGGCAGACGGACCGGTCCGCCTGCGGACATGTAGTTTTTTCCCGATTCAAAATATTGAATAAAAAGAAGGAAAAAAAAAACTTTCCTATTGGTCAGGGTACTCATTTGCCAAACAAGCCTCCCAAAATGACTTACTAGCCTTCATCTCATCCTGCCTCATCTCATCCGTCACGTCGTAGCTGCTGTCGACCGTGCCAGTCTCATACTCTACCGCACTCTCTTCACACCATGTCCTCCAAGAAATCCACCTCTCGTCTCCATCCCCGCTGTTATCATTCCCGCTGCCGATGCACGACTCAGTAGTGCACGACTCGGCGTCGCTTTCTGCATCATCAGCTGTTGGTGGTGTACTCGTGCCCGAGGCATCCTCGGAATCGCAAGTCTCCTCATAGGTAGACTCGTCGTGTACACTGAAGCTCTCCATGGCGATACAACCCTATGAACTTGGCTAATATGTATATATATAGGGTTGATAATGTCCCACTTGGCACGTGCCTGAAATTTTCGATCATACCTACAACTAAGAGAGAAGCTAACATTTCTTGATTGTTTTGATGTAGTAGACAAATGGGAAGAGGGAATCAGTTGAATGCTCTACCAACAGACGAATTTGATCATTTTAGTGAAAGATATGTTTGCGATAAAAAAGAAAAAAGAAAAAGAGAGAGAAAAAGTCAAGACGTTGAAATCTACGGCTATATTAATTGTTTTTCCAAATCAAGTATAGACTAACACAAACATACAATGTTTTAAAAACCGGACCGGAGTTTGACCCGGCAAAGGCACTGGGTCGGGTCAAACGGATTCAACCAGTTGGTTCAACCAGTGGTTCAACCAGTGGGTTAATCTAAATTGTCCAAGTTTCATCTCTTATGGACACTATTTTTTATAAAAATATCAGTTTTTTACAAAACACTGGGTCAATGCTGAACCAGACCGAAAAAACTACCGGTTCACGGTTGAACTGGTTCAACCGCCCGGTCCGGTTTTTAAAACATTGCAAACATACATATAACTAGTACCGTCTTCTGAGCAGTGTTGTAAGAACCGACCGGACCGACGGTCGGACCGGGTCAAGCCGAATTATGCCAAAAAATTGGTCTGATCCGACTAAAACCGAGTCTTATAAAGAATTGTTGGTTTTTTTTTTTCAAAATCGGGGTTTAACCGGTGAACCGACAGAACCGGTTCACAATTGAACTGGACAATTTTATTTTTTTAAATTCGAAAAATTATCATGTAAAATTTGGACCATTTGATCCTTGGTTTAGTTTTGATAGACCTTATACTTGTAAAATTAAACCAAACCAACATACTAAGAACCAAATCAAACCAAACTAAAAAGTAAATATAGTATCTTACCTATTTGAACTAAACCAAACCAAACCAAACCAAACCAAACCAAATCTATTTGAATCCCTGTTGAATCTGGTTGAACTCCAATCCAACCTATACAAAAAAAAATTGCGTTTCGATCATTGGTCCGGATTTTAAAACATTGCTTCTGAGTGTCAAGGCCTGGGATTTTATACCAAACAAGTAACATCTAATTGTTGCTACACTTTGTTAAATAGGGGTACAGCTATATAAAGCTTGTTTGTGTATATGTTTGTGGAATATAAACAATGGGCATAAGAACAAACGCTGGCTAATGAGAGTATCAAGTATAGTGTGTCCTGAGTACGTGTCTTCTTTTGTTTCCTCTGATCTTATTCCTGTCACTGTCATTTGATCATAGCTGGAAGGAGAACAGTTTCTGTTTGATGATGTCCCAAGAACTAAGTGCGTTCGATGCCGGTGATTTAAGCAAGAAATCAGAAACAACACAACAAATATTTGGCTTCAGAACAAAAGGAGACCGACGAAGTGGACATGTGCCATGCATGTAGCTTAATGAGATCCTCAAGCTTCTAAGTGTCGCCAAAAAAATTTCTGACGCACCTTGTTATTGCAAGATCTTGTTCATTTGGGATGCTAGGTTTCTTTATTGGATTGCACCATTGAGCATGGGTTCTATACACACTTCGAATTTGTTTAAATTCATGTGTTCACATAGGTTATGTATTCTTCACCAAGAAAAATGACACAAACACCGATCAACTCCAACCATGAGGAGAAATTAAAACTACCGCTTTCTCAAGTAGTTTGAAATGCACACTAGTCCGTGAACGAATTAGAAATGTGTATCTACACACAAATGGTGGAATTGAAATTGAAGTAGAATATGATTTTTATTCAACTTAAAATGAAATGACAAGATGTATATACTTACCTTGACAATTAATCTATAAGTTACATAACTTACATAACTCATAACTATAAGATGTATCCAAGCTAATTACTATTTAAATTTGTTCATGATAAAAATGCTACTTTAATTCTGACATTCTTGGAGGGGAATGTTTTGTTTGTGCGAAATATTCATCGCTTATAAGTAGTTTCCACCTATTACCATTTGTTCCTTTACTTATCTACAACATTATGTTGATTGCTCCAACAATTAATCAAACAACACCACAATAAAGCAGCAATGTTAAACTAGCCAATGTAAATAAGCAAAACTTCAAACAAATCGTTACGAGTTATTAAAGGTTCCAAATAGGTTCGTGTAGGTGGCTTTTTTCTTTCTTCTTCTAGTTAATTGCGCACAGTTAAAAACCGAAACAATGTGGTGTTGGAGTCCAGTCTGGATGTCGAGACAGTTCTGTCGAGGCAGGACCGAACTCCGAGTTCGGTCGGGACATATTTCTGTCCGAGTTTTTTGTGTTTGCTGTAAGAACTGTTGGCAAGGTCCAAACCGAACTCAGACCGAGTTCGGTTCGGTCGGGGCTGAACGACTTCTGGATTTTAATTAGCACCGTTGGATTTATTTGACGGTCAGATCTGATGGTGGACTATTTTGGAAAATTTCTAAATCCTAAAATAGGTTTCTCAACCTATTTATATGCATTGAGGGTGGAGGCACAAGAGCAATCTCAAGAACACAATACGGAAGATTTATGGTGTTCGTCCACATGAAGCTAAGAGAAAGTCCACATGAAGCTAAGAAAAAGTCGTATTTTTTCTCTTAGAACTCGCCGTTCGAGACAACAGGAAGAAGTGATCAGTCGTCATCTTCGTACAGGAAGATTGTGGCGGATAAGGTGAGTGATTTCATTGTAATCTACTGCTTTCTTCTTGAATTCTGTGAGTGGGTTGAACCTTTGGGCAAAGGGTTCAACAAGTTTGTATCCAGTCTTGTATTTTGTTGAAAGATATAAATATTAGAATTTGTTCATGTAACAAGATCACCGAACCATATACTGTGTATGATTTGGCTTGACGCTTTTGTTAGAAATTAGTTGGCTATCTTCAAGTAGATTTAGCATCGCTTCCGGGCCAACAATTAGTATCAGAGCCAGATACCAACATGTGGCTCATTGTTGTTAAATACTCTGACCTGGAAACAATATCAACATCAATTTAAATCGTCCATTGTTGCTGAAATAGTTGTGTTTTATATGTTATTTCTGGGGCACAATTTTAGATGGAAAACTGAGAAAAATAAAACAATTGTAAAAACAACGTTTCAACGCAACACTTCAAAGAAGGTGCACAATAGAGATCCTAGGAGGATTATGGATTACGATAATCTAAAAAAATTTCGTAACAGTAGAAAACGACAGTAGCACTTCTAAACAGAAGGTACGAATCGAAATGCTAACAACAGTAGCGATGACAGACAAAAGATGAAAGATGGCCTGCTGGGGTGAATGATCACAGTTGCTCAAAGCTTAATTCGCCCCACACGAACAGCTTCCAGGAACCATCAAGTTCGTCGGAGAACTTAGGAACACTCTACTCTTCTGACTCCTCGAAAGGCGCACGGACTCCTGCACTAATTGGCGTTGATGCACTGCTTCTCTTCCCTCTCAAACTCTGTGGAAACACGTAAGGAATGGTGCTAAAAAACACATCTACCTTATGTGTATTCTAAACTTCTTTTTTGAGAGAGAGAGCAGAGAAGCTTATATAGTCTCATTCTGTAACCGCCCAGTTAGCAACATGTTCGGAATGTGGGAAGAAACCATCCCGAACATGCTGTAACTGCTCAATCGTGCATATACACGATCTGAGCCACAGGACGCACAGCGTGCGCCATCTGCGCCACTTGCGCACCCTGCGCCAACCTATGCCAACCTGCGCTAACCGTGCGCCAACAGGAAGCGCCCACTGGCGCGCCACTGGGCCGCACAACTGGACGTGCCACTTGGCCGTGCAACTGGACGCGCAACATGGCCGTGCAACTGGGAGCACCACTTGGCCGCGCCAATTGGTAGCACAAGTGACTCGCGCAATGAGCGTAACTTAAGCGCACTATGCGCCTAGCGACGATATTGACGTCCTTAGTACAAAGTGCGCCAACAAAACCGCCACATTACGCCTCATGAGCCCATGAGTCCGAATTCGTGTCCGAGTCCGAGTCGCTAAGTCCCTATGGGGCTTAACTCCAATGGAAATAAATTTTCCAAGAGCAAAAAGCATGAATGCTTTCAATTGTTGATTTAGCCTTTGTCCATTAGAAAAATAACCCCACATGGCACACCCATGTGCACCTCCACACCACATGTGCATCTTTAAAAGAGCATAGCTAATATATAGAGATACAACTCCTTCGGCCTAGCCGATGTGGGACTAAAGTTCCAAAACAAAAAAGAACAAAACACAACAATCCCCCACATATCTCTATATATGGGTATAAGTGTTCCCCACAGTAACTGTCCATCATGCATTAGGAGAGATGTCGCTGACGACTTGAATCTTCCTGCATGGGTCAAACAACAGACTATAATACAAGAATGGACTAAGCCTTGAATTCTGCACCATAGCTGAAATTCTTTCCATTTACATAATGTAGTTACATGTGCTTCTGGCTATACATTAAAGGCCCTTTGTCAGCCTGGTTTCAGTGTATAATTTTGGACGTCTACAAGTTTACCCTCAAGAGACGGACTGATATCACTTTGTCCATACGCTATAGCCGAGTTCTTTGTTAAAGAGACATGGCATGAAGCCCTTTGCGCTTCCCTTGTGATGCTACGCCGCTATGACATGGCCTAAAGCCGAGGCCTTACCCCGAATCGGGAACCTCATCGTAGTGTCATACTACTGTAGCATGAGGCCACCGCCTCTTTGTAGTGCCATACTACCCAGCATGAAGCATTAGGCTCCCTTGCGGTGTTACGCCACAACGACATGGCTTGCAAAACCGAGGCTTTATCCTTAACCGGGTATCTCATGTGGTGTCGAGCCACTATAACATGAGGAACCCTTCTGTAATTCCTCGCTCCGCACAGCGCATTACACGGAGGTATTGACTCAAAGAGTCGCGTTGACCGAATGAAATGTATCGATGCTGTTTCACTTAACAAAATGTCTAAAATTGGCTTTTGAAATAAAACAAGAAAAAGTACAAGAAGTACAAATTGTTCTGGAAAGTATTGCTATGGAAGTCTGATATGAAGACGATCACTTTATTCCTTGGACCATACGATGATGATGAAGAGTACTGCTGGAAGATGAACAGCCGGAAAAACTAAGTCACCAGAAAGGTATCGACGCACTTGGTGTCACCCCCAGTTTTTATGAACAGGGGTATTTTGGTAATTTTCCACTTTAATATTATTTTGAAATTATTTATTTATTTATTGTATTATTTTGGGGTTATTTGAGTCGGGTTCGAATTTTAACTCATTTTGACTTGTATCGGGGATCCGGGGTAGTGTTGTCTCTAGCGGGCCCACACACTAGTTAGCCATGGCCCACATGTTAGTTATTTTAGTTAGTGACTAGGTTAATTTATTTTGGTTAGGATTATTTGGATTAGTGTTTTAGGAATGACCAAACTAGCCCCGACTTAGAAACATTTTTCATGTATTAGCAAATAGATTAGAGAGGGGCTTTCTTGACTTTTCCTAATAGGACAAAACTCCTCCCATGGTCGGCCACACATGGTGTGGATAGGCATAGCCACTTCATTATTTCCTTTTTCCACTCTCTCTCTTGTTCTTCCCCATTTTGTTTTAGAGAGCAAACCCTAGAAATTTCTCCACCAAATCCTTCCATTTTCTCACCCAATCTTCTTCCTTCCTTCTCCATTCAAGCCAAAGAAGGAGCTACCCAAGTTTGAGAGGATTCGGAGCTTGTCCGTGTCCGTTTGGGATTCCTACGTGTCGGTGGCGTATCGGGAGGCATTTTCTTCGATTCGAGTCACCGAGAGGTATAAATTCTTTCTCCTTCTCATTTTTCTCATGCATTAGGATGATTTGACCCATAGGAATGACCCCCATAGTTTTGTGCCCATTTGTGTCCATTTCGTGTCCATTTGGACATTTGTAGAGGTTCCTATGTGTAGGATCGTGTCCTAATGGAAAAATCCCATATTTGGACACATGTGAATTATTGTGTATTTTTTTTTGATTTATTGTTGTTCTAATATTTTTACAGATTTCATGTGTTTAGAAATGTGTTTTCCTATGTATCATATTGTATCATATTATCTAATATATATATATCTATATATATATATATATATATTATATATATATATATATCTATATATATATATATATATATATAGATATATATATATATATATATATTGTATC